>NC_061162.1:3074616-3164616 GCF_022113875.1 Hydra vulgaris
TTTTATAAAGATAAAAAAATTTCCGAAATATACATTTATGCCGATAACATGTTTCGTACTTTTGCATTATTATTTTTCATTGAAAAACTTTCGTTGTATTTAATCGTGATTTAAAACTTCTCCGAATTTTTTAGCAAAGCTATTTATAAACGAAGCGCATATTTTGCAAATCAAAGATGAAAGATTTCAAATCAAAGATGAAAGATAACGATTTTATTAATATAATAAGAATGTTTAGGTACCTTGTTGATCAGTTAAGATTTATGTTTGTTCTTAATTTCTTTTGCAGTTTAATAATTTAAAGGATTCCGAGATTGTCTTATAATGAACGCACAACATTTTTAAATAAACTATTAATGAGAAACCTAATGGAAATCTAATACGGAATGATTTAATTAGCTTCATGAGATGAAAAAGATTCGTGGGATGGATGGAAAATCTTTTTATATGTGTGTGTGTGCGCAAGGCGACTTTAATTTGATTATTATATAGTTTTTCCTTTTACATTAATCATTTATAACGTATTTCTTCGTAAATAAGTTTTAATTATTTTTTGTTTATAAAAAAAGCTTTTTAAAAACGCTGAAATAATCGAAAGAGGAAACATCTCAAGAGAATTTTCAAAAGAAGAACCGAAGTATCAAAAAAAGAACCGAAGTGTTAATCATGGTAAGACCAAGCCTTAAAAAATAGAAGAAAAAAAGGAGTGTGTAATAAACTTTATTTATTTATTCGTCTTACTAGGATAAACTTTCGGAAGAACAGATTAAAGGTTTGCAATTTTGTTTTAATCTTATGTAAGAAAAAGTTTTTTAACCTTTCAATGGAAGGGGAGACCTACAGAATTTATTGTTCACTTAAATATTAACTTTTTTCATCTTACTCTTACAAAAGTACTTTTAAAGAAATTTATTTATTTAGAATTTAGAGATGCTTTTACAGCGTTTGACAAAGATAACAATGGCTTTATAACATCTTCTGAGCTCGTCACAGTTTTACGCTCGCTTGGATTGAATCCTACTGAAAAAGAGATTTGCAGGATTATTAATGAAGTTGATTTTGATGGTAAGACTTATTCTTTAAAACATTCATGCATGTACTAAATGCTAAATGTCAGTGACGTAATAATGGTTTGGCCATGGAGCAGTCGCTAAAAGCGCCGCTAAATCTCTGATAAAATTTTTATTTTTAAAATGATTTATTAAATAATAAATATGAAATTAGTGTTCCAGTTTTTTCATTTTTAATATTCGTGTTTTATGATTGTCAACGACAGATTAGGTATTTATGACTTTCAACGACAGATTAGGTATTTATAACTGTCAACAACAGAATTTTATTGTCATAAAATTAATATATTATTTTTTTAACAATTGATAAGGTTGTGAAGATGAAATTTTTCAATTTGTCTGGGGCACCAAATATAAATTACCAAAGCGTGAAAAACCCAGTTACGCTTCTGATTAGGTTAACTAAGGTACCAAAATAATGAACTTTAACAGAGTTTTAAAAATAAAAATTGAAATCTGAATTTTTATCTATCAAGAAATTATATAAAAAATTAAAAAATATAGCCCGAACATAATTTAGATTAAACTTTAAATTTAAGAAATCAATTTTTGAAATCAAGTAAAAACAACATATGAATAATATATTTATATATTTTTATAGACTTACTTTTCAGACTCGACTAATAAATTGACGCGACGTTTTTTAGTGAGACAAAAGAACAAAAGTGTTTGCTAATAATTTGTTTTTGCTTCTTGATTGCCGCTTGTTCTAACCTGAATGTTCTAACTGTTTATTTTAATATATATGTAATTGATTACTGCTCGTTCTTGCAATTTCTTGTCTTATTCTTGTAACTTGCTTGTTTTAACTGTTTATTTTATTATGTATCTATTTAATTATCTTTTGCTCTAACTGTTTACTATGTTACTTATTTAATATTATTGATATTTTTATTTTGCGTCTAATTGTTAGCGTCCAATATTAAAATTATGAAAATTAAAAGTTCAAGTTTAAATAAATTGACTCTTATTTTTAACATACAATGGGTACTACATCATAAACTTGTTCTTAACATACAATGGGTACAACATCATCAGGCTGTAATTTCATAATAGATATAAAAGAAAGTATAACAATGGAAAAATGTAAATTTATGACTTTTTTTTTTTTTTTTTTTGTGAATTTAAGGTGTTAAAGAAAACCTAACGGTCTTTAGTGACCTAAATGCTCATTAAGATGCAATAAGAAAGCAAAAATGCAAAAAAAAAAATTTCAAAGATAAATCCTGTATAATATATATTATATATAGTAGTAGCCTGCGAGCTATATAGTATCAATTTATCAGACTACGTGCGGTTTATATAGTATTTATGTTGAAGGCTATGTAGTATCTATGTTGTGACTACATTCTAAAAAGAAAATATTTAAAATGTAATTTAACTAAATTAAAACGTCGGGTAATTTTTCCCGCAATTGCGAGTATTACTAGTTATTATTACTACTGTTTTCTTAGATAACTTTCATACGAAATGATCTTCGACTGTTACAAATACTTTTTTACCGTTGTCGCATTTGAGAAGTACCAAATCAGATACCAAATATTTAGTATGTTTGATTGCAAGAGGTTTTTACTTTTCCAATTTGATAATGTGACAATATTGCAAGAGTTTTTATTTGGATTCAATTTAATATTCCGTGACATTTTTGCCAGTGGTCAGTTGTTTCATATAAATCCTAATTACCTTTCATGCTGCTTGTTTGGGGCTTAACACTTCTCATAATAGTCAATTTTTATGTTCATAATTTAAGAGGTATAAGTTAAAACTTTAAATCTCTAAAAAAATTTCAAACATTTAACTCAAAGTGTGTTAATTTCTTAAGTTAATAATTCACTTCTGCTTAAACGCTTAAACTTTGGTGTTTATTTTTGGGTGTTATTGGTTCTATTGTCATATTATATTATTAGAACTGAATAAAAGTTGTTTTAAAAAAATTTTATATACATTAAATTGATTTTTTTTTAATTTGAATTTTTTATGCTATATTTTTCTATACGATGTTTTTATATCTAAATATATTGTTGGCTTAGCATAGGAAAAGCCACATTTTTTAAGATTTAAGGCAGCCACAATTTTTAAGATTTAAGGCAGCAATTTTAATTTCAATATGACGCAATTAGTCACGCGTAACCTTTTTGTTGTTGTTGCTGTTGTTTTTGTTGTTGTTGTTGTCAAGAAACTATGTGAGTTAACAAGTCGCATTGAGAAAAATAGATTAGAAAACTTAGTTACAGTTATCTCAGTTAATTCCTATTATCCAAAAATAGAGCAAGAGTTTAATCTTTCCAGAAAAATTTAACCAGATCAATTTTTCAAACAGAAATTTCGAGAAAAATTATGGTTTAGTAAAAATTTATACAGCCTACATTATAAAACTGAATCAAGCTTTAAAAAAAGAAATTTTAAATCACAATCACGTTCTTGAACAGCAAAATGTGCATTTTATATCGCATTCAAAACTAATGACGTAATTGTTTTAAAAAATATCAGAAAGTAATTGAAAGTAGGTGTTTCTCAGTTGCAGAAGATAAAAATAGATGTTTTCATAAAATATAAGTTTTATTTCAAGTATTGATTTTAAACTGGATGACAATAAATTTGGAGAACTTTTTTTTTCATTATTTGTGATTCGATTTTTACAATAAAAATAATATTATTCTTTATTTTTGTTTTTAGTACTAATAAATTTTTGTTTTTATCTTAAAAATATTTTGATACTCTGTGTTTTGTTGAAAATGTCTTTGAATAGAATTTTGATGGATAGATAGTTTATAGTAGAATTGCTTTACTTTGTTAAAAATTGCAAATATTATGCAGTTGTAAAAATACACGAAAATAATAGTTCACACTCATAAAGTTTTTGGTTACAGATTTAAATATTTCACAGTTTTCTGACTCAATAATTCATCATTGAAACAAAAGATTCCTAAAACACAAAGCAATTTTTTTTATTTCCAGTCAAAATCAAACTGGTTTTAAAAAGCAAATTCTTGCACTATAGTTTTGATCGACAGTTTATCTGTTATGTTATTCCCAGGAGATTTTTCTTTAAATTAAAAAAAAAAAAAAAACAACCTTGCATAATTAGCACTTCAGTTATTTCAAATATTCAACCCCGTCGTTTAGAAACAACATTTGCAATAAAAAAAAATTAATTTTGTCATTGAAAGATCTTTAATATCATTGATTTTGTAATAATCATTTACAAAATTGAACTTTACAAGACGAGTCAAACAAACTCGTTGTTTATTCACAAAATCATTCGCAGAAGACAAATTTCTTAGTTTATTCACAAAATCGCAGAAGACAAGTTTCTTCAGTTTCTTCACAGAATCGC
This sequence comes from Hydra vulgaris, assembly GCF_022113875.1. Lineage (NCBI taxonomy): Eukaryota > Metazoa > Cnidaria > Hydrozoa > Anthoathecata > Hydridae > Hydra > Hydra vulgaris. Next base: position 3,079,024 of record NC_061162.1, read on the forward strand.
AGAAGACAAATTTCTTAGTTTCTTCACAAATTCGCAGAAGACAAATTTCTTAGTTTCTTCACAAATTCGCAGAAGACAAATTTTTTAGTTTCACAAAATCGCAGAAGACAAATTTCTTCAGTTTCTTCACAAAATTTCTTCAGTTTCTTCACAAAATAAAATGAAAACTAGAATTGTAATTTTTATAAATTAATTTTTTAAATGTCTCTCTTATTATATTTTCTAGGGGTTTAACGAGTACAATCTTGAAGACATGTATTAAATGAATAATAATAACAATAAAATGAATTATCAAAATATTTATACAAAAAAAACCTAATTTATTCTGTAGTGACTGAATAACGAAAGAAAAGCCAATTATCCGATGAAAAAGTCATTTAATGAATGAATGAAACCTTTTTGTTGTAAAACGAAAAAAATAAATGAACAAGCTTAAAAACTTCGGTTGTCTAAGTAATAAAGGAAAAAAATGATATTGAAAATAAATTTTCAAACATTTATTATTAAGGATCGACGGTAAATTTTTAATCACTTAGTTCAAAATGAAAACTTATATGCTTTAGTCTGCCGACTCTAAAAATAAGGAATGTGTTTCTAAGAGTAGCGTAAATTAACTACCCCTCTGCTTGTCATCTAGAGAAAACTTTTCATTGAGAAAAAGTTTTCTTTTAAAATAATTATAATTACGTCAATTTTTAAATGAAAAGAAAATATGACTAATTAATAGATTATTACTCTATAATTCCGCCCTAAGTAATGCAAAAATTCTAAAGTTAAGGTTGTTGCGATTAACGTCTTGAAATTCGTCTTGTTAGCCTTAAAATCTGTCGACATTCAAGAAAAAAAGCGCATAAAAATGTGCAAGGAACAACCACTATGTTACTATAGACTGTAAAAAATTGAATAAAAAAAATTGTAAACAAATATTTTCACCTAAAAAAAATTTTGTAGTAACTATTAATTTCTGTTATAAAACGACTAAACTTAAAGTCATATGATCCGATCATGTGATCCGATAAAATAAAATAAAAAAAGAACAATAGCTTTAATATACAATAATATACACAGAGCACAAACAACATATACACAGAGCATAAACAACGCAATACAATAGTTGTTACAAATTATTTTACAAGAACAACAAGATTCAAATGTTCAATTTTTTTTTTATTTTTGATTCCTCCAAATGTCTGTTTGAAATCTTATATCATATAAGACTATTTTTTTGAAAATAAAGAAAGCCTATAACTGAAAACATTATATATGTAAAAAATGATGGTTAAACCATTGTAAGAATTTGGTGTCATCTGCAAATTATTACAATGTACAAAAAAATTCTTTTTGGAATTCTTTAAGTATCTTATTTTATATTCTGCAAGATTAGGTCTAGTGACAACATGTGAATCCATAGATTGTTTAATTATTAATGACTTACCAGTTCTTACAACAGATGGGTACCAGGCCACCCTTTTTACCAGGCCACCTCTTCAAGTAATACTGATAAAGCGTTAATTATTCAGAAAACGTCAGATTTGAAAAAACTTGAAGTACATATTTGATAGCAGAGTATCAAACTTTTGTTTGAATGTTTTTGCATTTCGTTTTTACCAACTATTACACCAACTACTTTGACAACAACTTCAACATAACTTCGGCAACAACTTCGACAGCAAGTTCGATAAAAAAACTTCGAAATATTAATCAACAAATTCGATCTTTAAACATCAAAAATTAAAAGATAATTAACTCACAAGTTTTTTAATAATCTTTTTCTGTACAACAAGATTATTTAATTAATTGTAAAAACTAATCTTTTATAAATCTAAAGGTCATCCACTATATTCTTCACAAGTATTAACGTCACTCGTGTTAAGGTGTTAATGACCTTTTGTTTGATTCTTTTGGAACAATTTTCTTTACCATCAAAATCGCTATTGAGAATGTTTTTGATGGAATTCAATAAAATCATTAAAACTATACCTAAATGAGGATAAAGCAATGATTCTTTTTTATAAATTGTATTTAGAGCTATCTTATGAATAGCACAGATGTAGACTGGTAACTAGGTAACTGGACAAGATAACGTTGATAATCTATACCAAGGAGTAATTGTGTTTATAATTATTAGTCTAAATGAATTTGTTAAATGTGATATAAAAGACAGTTTAAATACATTTAAATCTGCTGGTTTTAACATTCAAACATTGATTGCTGATAACCATCCAACAAATGTATCAGTTTATTGAAATTGGCTCAGTTTTATAGGTCAAATAAATCAGTATCATCTCATTTAAAAATCATATTATCTATCTGATGTATGATGTTTTAAGTTGATTAAAAACTAAAGAAATAATTTCATTAGTACTAAAAATTATATCATTCTACTATTCACTGACTATTCACTGACTATGTTCTGACTATCTTCACTGACAATGTTCACTGACTACAACTTCTCCTTATTTTTTTAACAGTTGACTGGTTATAGTGTTGTTATAAAAGTTTCTGCGGGTAATTTGATACTTTGAGTCTGATATTATGAAGTACATGATCTAAGGTATATTCTATGAAACAACCTCTGCACTAATTCAAAGTTGTTTTCTCAGCTTCAGATTTTTGAAAACTCATTTAATTATGGTCAGTAGTATCCAATTCTAAAATGAAATGCACTAATTATTCATTATATTATTTATTGTTATTATTTATTACAATAAATAAGCAAACGCATCTGTTATGGTTTACTGTTATCAGTAGCGTTGGCAGAACTTTTTGATGTTTCAGATACGAAACCCTTCAGGCACCTGCAAACTTAAGTATGTTCTTACTTACGTCAAATGAGAATGTGTTTTGCAAAAAATTGCGTTAATTTCGGCCTGGGAACAAAAATGACTCCCCTAACCTTAGCGTGAGGGCAACGAGTTAATAAGGCGTAAATTTATTGACAGGTTTTTTATTTTATTTTAAAATTCTTTAGCTTTCAAAAGTTATGACCATATAAAATTGACAATCCCCTCATTTTGGGGAGGGCGGAACTTTTGCATGGTCATAACTTTTGAACGATAAAATTATATTTAGTATAGTATGCTAAAATTTATACTTTATTTACTCTTTGTCTTTACGTTGGGGGTAGAGAAAAAAACTTTTTGTGGCATTTTTATTCCCAGGCTCCAATCACCACAATTTTTTGCACAACATTCTCGATTGACATATATATAAACATAATTAAGTTTAGAGTTTACACAATACCCGAAAGTTGTATTTGCAACATCTAAAAGGTGTTTGTAACATCAAAAAAGTGTCGTATTTGTAACATCAAAAAAGTGTTCTATTTGTAACATCAAAAAAGTGTCTTATTTGTAACATCAAAAAAGTGTGTATAAACCCTTTAGTGTATGCGCACTAAGGAGTTCAGCTGGATTTTAAAAGAGTTGAGAGGTTATAACAACAGTTAAGTAGCCTCCTCGTGTGTAGTGGCCTTCTCGGCCTTGGGTAGGTAAATTATAACATTAACAAAAAAAAAAGAAAAAAAAGAAAAAGATATTTAATATTTAATACAGTTTGTAGATTTTGCACATATAACTTACTATCAGAAAAAACCTTTAACGATGTATTATTTATACTATGTTGCTTTATTTCATTTAAGAAAATGTAAATTTGTGTAGAATGCTTTAGTTAAATTAGTTAATACTCCCAAAGTAAATTTTTTTTTTTTGCTAAACCATTAGCTATTTAGTTGACTATTTCAATAATTGCATGCTCAGTTGAATGGTTTTTCTGAAAATTGCATTGACTTCGGTATTTGGGTAGAGTGGGTTGGAGGGCTTCTAATTTATGTTCATTAAAATGTCTTTTATAATATGCGAAATGATTTAAGCGTCTCCAATGGCGATAAAAAAAGTTTTAACAATTGAAATTTTACTCGAAAAAACAAGAAACATTATTTTAAGCTTAAATTAGATAAGATTAGATTGTATTTATTAGAACAAATAATACATGTTCTAAAGGATACGCAGGTCCATATTGATGGACACTAACAGCGCTCCCCCTCTCCCCCCCCCCTCCTCCTTCCAAATAAAAAATAAAAAAAAATTGTGAAACAGCGTACAACATTGAATAAATAATTTATATACAAATAGACAATAAGATATATAGTCAACGCCGACAAAACTTTTTAAATTTGATTGAGTTAATTTTTCTCTTACAGATTTACAGAAAGGCAACTTCCAAATGTTGACAACTCTGTAAGATAAACTAAATTTGCAAATATCTAGTCGACAATGTTGTTTGTGCATTTTATACTTAAGTCCTCGAGTGTTATTATAGTTGTCAAAAAGAACAGCTGTTGTTATTGAATTGTTTTCTTTATAACGATGACTACAAAGATAAAAAATTTTATAGCACTATTTTTTAAACAGGATCTATACCCTTAATTGATCGCCCCACTAGGGTAACAATTAACTCGGCTACCTATATAAATAATATCGTTATTAAAGATATTTTTAAAAAAGATACTTATAAAATGTATCTTAAAAACTGAGATATCCGATCATTTTCCTATATTTCTAATAATAAACTCAAATTAAAAAAATATATATTTTTTTTAATTTGAACACCCCAAAAGTTGTAAGAAAACGTATTTTTAAACAAAAAAAAATTTGAACTATTTAAAAATCTTTACTCGTATTGATTTTAATGACAACGCAAATAGCATCTACGTAACATTTTATAAAAATTTGTTTTTTTCTTTACCACGCTAATTTTCCAATTGTTGAAAAAATAGTAAAAATAAACAAAAGCTCAAAAAGTCCCTGGATTAAGAAAGGATTAAAAAAATTGTCAAAAATTAAATAGAAGTTACATATTAAATATCTAAAAACAAAAACACCTGTTAGCAAAAAAATATATAAAAACTAGAAATATCTATTTGAAAAAGTACGTAAAAACTTAAAAAGCATTTAATACTCAGAACTAATAAATAAATGTAAAAACGACTGAAACGCTCATACATGAGTGTTTTATTTTGCCGTTTATGAGCGTTTTAATTTGCCATGAGCTCATGGCAAATTATGAAAAAAATTACTGGAAAACAAAAATCATGTTTAAGTTTTCTGCCGCAGATGCTTAAAGTTGATAACGTAAGTTTATATGAACCAAGAGTCATATCCCATGAATTTAATAAATTTTTTATTGGGATCTTTCCTTATTAAATAAGATTCCAAATACGACCGCTTCCTTTAATGATTTCCTCGTACCTATAGATTATTGCATTTCCTCTGATGAGTTAATCTCAGAATTATATTATGAGGAATTTAAAGTAGCTTTGATTTCTGAGAAAAAAAACAAAGCAACAGGAGTAGATGAAATTCATGGAAACGTAACTATAGTTACATTTCAATCAAAACAATTCATATTTATAGATTGTTTTGATATGTTAAAATTTTCCTTTTAGAGTTTTTAAAGCTTCTATTAATCGAGGAATATTTCCAAAGCAATTAAAAGTTGCTAAAGTTACTAAAAAAAAAAATTTGTAATTAGTAACAACGGTTATCAAAACAATCATCTTGATATGCGGTGTTCATCAGGGTTCAATCCCCAGGGTTTATCAGGGTTCAATCTTCAGGGTTCAATCAATCATCGGACCCCTACTTTTCTTGATATTTAAAGATGATTTGAATAAAGCTTCTAACCTTATAAGCATCGTGTACGCAGATAATACTAACCTATTCCTCTCAAGCTGTGGTACATATAAACTTTTTACTACTATGAATAAAGAATTAAAACATACATAAAATTGGTTTAAATGTAACAAGCTGACTTTAAATATTAATAAAACCAAATGGAATCTATTCTATTTGCGTTCAAAAAAGCAATTTTTAGCAACAAACTTGCAAAATATAGACGATATTGAAATAAAATATGATTCCGTTACAAATTCTTAGGCGGTTATCACGATGAAAACATCTCCTGGAATCAACAAATTAATTATGTATCTACTAAAATTTCAAAAAACACTGGGATTCTTTATAAAGCACGTAACTATCTTCATAAAAATTGCTTAAGCCAACTTTAACTCTTTTATCCACAGTTACCAGTGCCGGATCAAGGGGGGCTAGGGGGACTATAGCCCCGGGCCCCACAAATTTAGGGGCCCCCAAAAATGTTAGAGGCCTCCAAAAACAAAAATAACCCCGGGCCACAAAAAGTCTTAATCCGCCACTGACAGTTACATAAATAATGCTAACACTGCTTGGTAATACTGTAAAAAGTAGGTTAAAACTTCTTTACCATCGTCAAAAACATGAGATTATTAAATTTATATGAACTCAATGTATTTAAAGTTATATATTTTGCATATTTTTGAAGAAATAATCAATCCCTTACCGTTTTCAATAATACTTTCAAACTCAAATCTAACAACAAATACGATATGAGAAACATAAATATTTTAAATGAGCCGTTTTGTCACACATAATTTAATCAATTTTGCATTGCTTATCGTGGACCCCACCTATGTAGTAATATTGTTTTGCGGAACTTTGATCTACCAACTTGCTTTAACCTTTTCAAGCTCAATCTATAAAATTTTTTTAAATTGTTCAACTAAGATTTTAGTACTTTTTTTATTTTATTTTTTATTGTTTAATATGTTATACTTGTCTTTATTTTGCTTGTTTGTACTTTGTAATATGTCATACTTGTCTTTATTTTGCTTGTTTGTACTTTATAATATGTTATACTTGTCTTTATTTTGCTTGTTTGTACTTTATAATATGTTATACTTGTCTTTATTTTGCTTGTTTGTACTTTATAATATGTTATACTTGTCTTTATTTTGCTTGTTTGTACTTTATAAGGTTCTGACAGCAAGATCTTGTAATCTTCTTTCAGATCCTAGCTTCAGTGATGGATCCAGGAACTTTTGGTGGGGGAGGGACGATATTTTTGTATTTTGTACCACATTTGCATTTTCTAAAAAAAAAAGAAAAGAGGGTCCTCAATTTCTAAGATATTTTAGGACTTTCAAATTCTGTCAAATGCATAACCTCCCCCAGCATTCTGCCTGGACCCGTCACTGCCTAGCTTATGTTTCATTGTTAGCAGTTTATTTATCTATACGCATCTATACATTTGTAAGTCTATATATGCTTATAATTATATTGCATATAATTATCTCCCCACTAAGCATATATATATATATATATATATATATATATATATATATATATATATATATATATATATATATATATATATATATATATATATATATATATATATATATATATATATATATATATATATATATATATATATATATATATATATATATATATATATATATATATATATATATATATATATATATATATATATATATACCCGACGGGCATTTGTATTTAAAAGTTACGTTCTAAATGTGTTTTAAACGTCTTTTAAACGTCTTTTAAACATTAATGTTTAAAAGACGTTTAAAAGACATTTAAAATACATTTAGATCGTAACTTTTAAACATTAATGTTTAAAAGACGTTTAAAAGACATTTAAAATACATTTAGATCGTAACTTTTAAAAACAAATGCCCGTCGGGTATATATGTAGATGTAAAAAACCCTTGCGATGATACTTAATAATACATTTTCAAAGCGCCTTATACGCTTGGACGCTTTTTCTCTTAGAAAAGTGCGCTTTTTTAAATTCCTGACAGTAGATGCAAAAAAGGGTTTTTTACATCTAAAGGTATATATGTGTGTGTTTTTTTTAATTTTAATCATGTTGATAAATGTTGTAACTATTTTAATTGTAACAAGATATATATGGCATATATAATTGTAAAGTGACATTTTAATGTAAGCGAAATTTAAAAAAGAAAAAAAAAAGACTACGTTGTTTTAGTAAGATATTTGAAGATTCTAATTATTTTGCCCCGTATATTGGTAATACATGGTAGATAAAAACTATCTATAAAGTATAAGCAAAATAATACATGGTAGATAAAAACTACAGTATAATTATAAGTACAAATAATCAATAGTTAAATAAAATTTCAAATTTTTTTATAATCAAAAATTAACTCTCGGCTTTATTAGTTAAATTAGTTAACTAATATCTCATTTTATTTCCTCCCGTATTTAAAATTTGCTCACTCACTCCCGCGCTTTTTATATTTTCGTTTCTAACTGCTACTGCTTCCGTGTTATTTACTGAGAAATTGAGTTATTGTAAACCGAAAGTAAACTTTTTCTTATTTTTTTAAGTTTACTTTCTCACTTTTTGTTTTTACTTATGGGTTTTATATTTATTTTATAAACATTATATTTCGTACATTTTTTAAATATACTGCATACTCTATTTTTTTGTATCTTTTTACTTTTTCTTTAAACTAATAAACTAATCAAATCCCTTAGTCGATGAATTTACTCTAGCTGCATCCAATCTAAATAATGTATTCGACAAATCCATACCTTAATACGCGTAAAGAATAAAAGTTTAAACAATTAAATAAATAAAATAAAGCAAAATAGTAAAGATAACACTAAAAAAAAATTAAAAAGAAAAATGTTTTTATTAAGGAAATGGCAAGATAGACTTCAGTGAGTTTGTTTCTTTAATGACGTCACAAGGCGATCAAATGGCATGGAGTGATAATGACCTGGTAGAGGCGTTTAGGACTTTTGATACTGAAGATGAAGGTTTTATTTCTGCTATAGAACTTTTCTACGTTCTTAACAGACTTGATGATAATACCGTTACCTCTAAGGATATAGAAGATTTGGTGAGAACAAAGAACTTGAACACCAACAGGAAAATTGATTTTAATGGTAATTGTTATTTATTTTCACCTATTTAATTTTTTTTTTTTTTTGCAAGTGTAGGTTTAGGGTGGATTTTACTTTGCTAAAATGTTATTTCTAATGTGTGATGTGTTTTACGTTTATCTTTCGTTACACTCAAAATAGTTGTACCAAAAAGTATTCAATTTAAACTCTGAATGTTTTATCAGATATACTATAATATATCAACTAAAGAATTATTATGACTTACATAATAACGTATAAATAAATAAAGTTTCTATGAAACAAACAGATATTCTAGATTAAAACAAACAGATACTCTAGAATGGGAGTTTTTTTAAGCTTAAAAACGTTTTATCGCTAAAACAATGATTTCATTAGTGTTATAAGAATTACGTAACTTTTAATAGCAAAATTTTTTTTTTTTACTTTAAATGTTCAATAAAATTATTAGTAATTTTCTTTGTTTTTTTATAAACATTTAAACTTTGGTTTAGAATTCAAGAAATTAGCACGACCCGAAATCAATTTACCTAAAGAAGCGATTATGAACAACGATCACTTGCAGAATTTCTTAGATTTAATTTGGTTTAAGTAATAAATACAACGTTTATGAAAATTTATTAGTTTTATTTGAGTAATTTAATTTCTTTGATATTTATTTAAAAAGTTTTTAATTAGAAAAAATTATGTCTTATATTAATATCAAAAATGATTTTTTATTTGAATGTTTAATGTAAATAATATTTTAATGTTTTATGATATTTAAATGAAATGTATGATATATTATATTATATGAGAATGTATGATATATTATATAATATAAAAGTACATAAAGTAATAAACGAAGAAATTTTTTACTAATAGTTTTTATTTCTATTTTTGTACTTTTGATTTTCTTTGTTTTCATATAATTAATTCAGTTATTTGTTTAAAAATTTCATTTTCTATTTTATTAATTGAATATCAATAGATATTATTTTTACCTTTTTTTCTTTTTTTTTTTCTTCTTTTTTCGATAAAAAAAATTAAATGCATAACAATAAAAAAATTATATAAGTCATGTTGCAAAACAATATACAGTACATTAAAAGTGCTGTAAAAAAGCTTGCGTCAACCCTAAATCTATTGAGAATTGTATAAAAACTTCCAAGCCTAGTTTGATTTACTAGACAACTATATTTCTGATTTATTAGTTCAGATGTTTGTAATACAAAAAAATTCAACACCTCAGGTTTAAAAAGGCTTTTAGTATATTGCAAAGACTTACTGTCTTAAAGATGTACTGAGAAAATCTATAATTGAGATTCACATGATCAGGCACAGGATTAGACTATAAATTAGTTTTTCTTCTTCTTAATTCTCTTTTACAGTTTCATGAGGTGACAGAGTCTTGTATAGAAACATCAGAGCAGCTACTCTTTCAGATGCAACATCGTCTTTTGTAGCAACATTCAAAAAGTTCTGCCAATTTGTTTGGTTCAACTAAAAGGAAGACCTTTACCAATGTTGGAAAAGTTTTTTGAACATCTTTTCTTAACGGCTGATTGTTCTTTGAGGTAAACCATTTGGGCTGTGCTAATTAGTTGAGGGTTATTAGGTTTTGTTTTTCTAATGCAGCAAATTAAGCATTCACATGTAATTTGATGAATCTTCACTGCTTGATAGTCAGGTAAGTAGTTTAAAGAAGCATTTTCAACTGTTCTCTTCTTCTCTTCTTCTATTAGTTATGTAGCACAAAAACTGTACTTTCTCAGCAAACTTTGTGTGTGTAATTTTATTTGAAACCAAATTCAAAACAATACAACACTTTATATCGATGGTTAAGAGCACAAAGGGAATATGTCCAACATTTTACGGTTTTGAGTTATTGCGAGTTATTGTATTAAAGTATTTTAAAAAAAAATGAAAATAAGATAGTAAAAAACAAGACAGAATTAATTGAGGAATGCATTTGGTTAAAAATCATGACAATAAATAAATATCATGAATTATTGTATGTTTTCAAACTTTCAAATTCAGATTTCTCAAAACAATGGTTAGTGGACGTATTCCCTTTGTGCTCTTAACCATCGATATTGCAATAAAATTAAAATGTATTTTTTGTGTACTACCTAACCTCAAAAGGTTTTTTTGGAGACGGAAAGTTCAAATTAATTTTCATTTTGTGACACTGTGAGAAGACAATAGTAGTCTTATCACTAAGTCCCGTATTTTTACACCGTATTTAGGCATTACAAACAGTTATATTAAAAGATATACTTTTTTATATTACCGTTAGAAATTAGTTGAAATATATTTTAAACTAAAATAAGACAAAAAACAAAAATGACAATTTATTAAAAGACAATAAAAATGTCAAGATGTTCAAAGAAAAATTAAATAAAATAAAGACAACAATATTAAAAGTATAGTGAACTCCTAATATCTCGAACCCCGAATAACTCAAACTTCCAGTGACGCGAAGTACTTTTAAGTTTCCCTCGAACCCTCCATAGTACTTTCTCATAAAAATCACTCGTTAACTCGAATCCCCGTTCACGCAAACATCTGCAAAGTGGAACTATTTCATCTGTTTCCGTGGTTTATATTCTTCCTATAACTCTAGAATATAAAAAAATACAAAATCTTAGTAAAAGTTATCATTTTTTATTAATTATGTTAATTATGTTAAACATTTTGCCCTCAAACACAACTAAGTTTCAAGTTTTGAAGAAATTTATTTAAAACACTATAAGAACTTGCATTGCGATGTAAACAAAGTTAGCAGTTTTAATATTAGAATAGTTTATAGTATAAGTAATGCTGACGTGCGTTGAAAAATTTTAATAAAATTTGTGTATTGTGTATTACATTTTACAATGGCTACAGTCACTGTAAAGAGAAAAATTAATACAAAATTATTCAAAAAAAAGAACGCTGCTTTAATGGATATTGGAGAAGGATCTTCAAAGTCTCACTTTACCATGAAATATGGTGTTCCAAAATATACGCTGTCAACATGGATCAAAAATAAAGAAAAAATTCTCGATTCTATGAAGACACAAGGGAACGAAACGTATGAGAATTAAAAAAGTAACATTTTCAAATTTATATAATTTCGTTTTTAAATGGCTTTTAAATGTAAGGGGCACACATTGAACCACAGTGACCGCCAGGTTTGAAGTCTCCCCACATCAGATTTTTTTATATATACTTAGTTGTATATAAAAAAATAAATATTTAGTTAGTAAAAATCTCTAGGGGAATGAACAAATGTATGAAAATCAAAAAATAAAAAATATAGTTTTTTAGTTGAAAATATCGGCCATTTTCAATAAAATTGCTAATCAAATACCGGCGTTTTTTAAAGGTGAGTTTCCACTCATCCGTTTTCCACGGAAAAGGGATAGGAAAGGACAAAATAATCACGTGAGCATGCGTAGTTTTACGTACAAATTAAAACTTATAATACGCATGCCCAGGTGATTATTTTTCCCGTTCCCGTGAAAAAACGGGAACGGGAAAAATAATCACGTTTACTCTGGGAGTGCACCAGAGTAAAGTAACCTTTACTCTGGTGCACAACGACTTGAGTTTTACTAAATGGCGGTCAACAATTTATGTGCTGTTTGTTTTAAAACCTTTGGTAAAAAGTCAGCAAAGCTTCATAAAATAAATAAAGTTATTGAAGAAAAAATAAAATTTTTTATTTGAGATAGTTATGACCAAAATTTAGCAAACCATCCTGAAGTTATTTGTATCAATTGCTATAAAAACCTCTTTTGTTTGGAAAAAAATGATACAAAATACCTTGATAAGTGGCTAAAGCAAATTTCTCAGGTTAGTTGATAAAATTAATAAAAAACTTTATTTAAGACTTGGTGTTTAAAAGTTTTATTTTTATCAATTTTGTAAAAAGTAAGAGCTGTGTCTCAATGATTTATTGAGACTCAGCTCTTTATTTCTGTTGATTCATTGAATGATTCAAAGAACCTTTATAAATTTAGAAAATTTTAAACAACTTGTTATATATAACAAGTTGTTTAAAATTCCTATATATAAGAACTAATATGTCATTAATGTGTTCATTAATAATGTGTTATATTTTTTATATTACTAGTTTATATAGTTTTAGATTTATTTGTTTAGATAAACCGTCAAGATATCAGAAGAACTTCAGATGTTTCATAAATATCAAAAGATATTAACATTATTATTTCTGAGTTAAATGAAGATAAAAATGAAAGGATTTGTCTAAAATGTTGTGGAATTGTTAAATTAGGCATTATTCATCTTTGTAATTATGTTCAAGCTATGAAAAATTTAGTTAATGCAGCATATGCATTGGGATCAGCAAGTGCACAACGTGTTGCTTCAAGTATTTTAAAAACAAAAATGGAAAAGGAAAATATTTTTAGAGGTGAAAAATTCATAATTGCTTTTAATGGGAAACCATTGACTATTTTAGCTGGAACTATGGGCAATAAATGTGATCGTGCTAATCTTAGCCAAGTGTCTTTTGGAACAATCATTGAGCTTATAAAATGTTTAGAACTATATCAGTGTAAAACCATAAAAATGTGTTCCATATTTAGAAAAATTCTTGGCTTTCAAATAGCATAGAAGGAAATATTATTGAAAAATTAGAAGCTTTAAAAGCAGGAATGAATGAATATTTTTTATGTAAAGAAGAAGAATTTTTTGAAGCTGGCGATATAGTAAAAAAATCAATGGTTAATATAAAGGATATTGATGAGTTTATTCATAATATAATCACTGAATCGAATAATGACCCTCTTTCTACAATTGTAAGAATTGCTGTGGATTCTGGTCAAGGTTTTTTAAAGGTCACTATGAATCTTTTTAATCCGCATGATAAAACTAGCAACCAACCTGACCTTGATGATGCTGGAGTTAAGCGTTGTTTTATTGTTGCTATTGTAGAAGGAGTTTTTGAATACAATGGAAATTTTAGGAAATTAGTTGATATTCTTAATCTTCAAAATATTAAGTATTCTGTTGCATTTGATTTAAAGTGTGCAAACTCAATGTTTGGCATTACAAGCCATGCTGGAAAATATGGTTGTTTGTGGTGTAAAGAAGAGAGTCTTTTGGATTTTTTAGGAACTCTTTGTTCCCTCGATTATCATTACACTAAATACACAGAAGCTGGAAAACCAAAATCAAAGATCGCTGATTATAAAAATGTCATTAATCCAAGACTATTATATTTTGAAGAAGATCCAGACACAATTATTATATAGAAAATTTAGTTCCAGTACCTGAGTTGCATACATTAATCGGAATAGTTACAACTTTTGGAAAACTTTTATCAAAACTATGGCCTGACTTTGAAAAGTGGTTAAACTCAAACTAAATATTTTTCAGAGGTTACCATAGCATTGGATTTGATGGCAACAATGCCAACAGATTTTTAGATAAGTTAGATGTTCTTGCTCGTGATATTGCTGATCAAGGAAAGATTGAATTATTGCCAGTAATTGAATGTTTGAGAAAGTTTCAAGCAATGAAGCAAGCTACCTTTGGAGAAAAAATTATTGGTGATATTGAATCTGTAATTTTTGAATTCAAGATGTCTTATGCTTTATAATACTTAGAATAATAGTTTATATTGCAGTTAACCATATTGTACTATTTCTAAAAAGTACCAATACTGATAATGGACTTGGAATTTACTCTGAACAAGCAGGTGAATCTGTTCATCATGAGTTTAAAAAGACGACAAAGCCAACCAGACAATCCTAAACAATTGAAGTCAAGTGTTGTGGAATTTTCAACATTTAATAAATAGTTAGCAAGTTTACTATTCAAATTAGTATATTGTTGACCCACAACATGTCAAAATGTTGTTTCTAAAATATTTTAATTGCATGAAGATTTTAATCAAATATAAAATATGGTATTTGTGTATTTTAAAGCTTATTCTAGATATTTTTTTTACCTTAAATGCGTTAATTGCATTTTGTTTTTGTTGCTTTTATACCTACATTTTTTTTTATGTCCGAACACTTTTTAATGATTTTATAATATGGAAGTACACAAGAACACAGTAAAAATTAGGCTTCTTGATAAAATTATGTGAAATATATGAACTTCGATAAAGTTAACCATGTACCAACCCCTCCCCTTTTAATTTAAAGTTTAGATGTGTAAAAATTTTGCTCTAGCCATTACTATGGAGGTTCTTAATACCTTTACCTAATTTATATACTGTTACTTCTTAACAAGAAAAAAAAAATTGGATGTGTGGAGACATCAAACCTGGCGGTTATTGTGGTTCACTGTGGGTAGAAACGTAGCAATATCAGCATCAATTTTTAAATCTATCTATCAATAAAAGAAAAGATATTCCTATTTTACAATTTTAAATGCAATGAAAATGCTTGATCTTGCTTGGCAAAAAGTAAAAACGGTAATCGTTAATCGGTAATCGTTTTGCAAAACCAGGAATTACGTACATGAAAACGACGATCCATTTAAAGAGCTTCAAAATCAGATAGAAAAATTTGATAAATTTTACCCTCCAGGTACAACAGCTGAAAATTTAAACAGTTAAACTGTTTCTGCAGATAAAACTATGAGCACAGTACCTTTACTAACAGATGAACAGATAATAAAAGAAGTAAAAAATGCAGCAATTTAACATGAGACTGATGACGAGGAAGATAATGATGATGATGCGATTAATCCAGTTTATCCAAAAGTTGCTAATAAGTTTTGTATAACTATATGCCCTTTAATATACTATAATATTTGTAAAACATTCAACGATTGAATTGAATTATGATTAGAATTTTGTTAAAAAATAAAATTAAATATATTCCTGAGTTTTAATCCCATATTTTAAACATAATTTTGTTGAATGTTTGAAATTTTTTCATTAAATTACGGCCCCCAAAAAAGTCTTTCCACCTACGACTACGACAGTTACAACATTGCAATCTTACTACGAATGTTGCAACATTGCTATCGACTACGATAGTTGCAATCTTACTATATAAGGTTGTTGTTTTTTTTTCAAAATATGATTATATTTGTGTTATATATATGTTGATTATATTTGTTAAACAGCAAAAAAAAAAAAAAAAAAAAAAAAACACACGCTGTTACCTGGCAGGGTGTTATTCCCTTTTATATCTGCTAAATATCTTGACCATAAAGCTGCAATATTGACATTGTTTTGGTTGTTTAAAAGGATTTTATTTGACAAAAAAATTGAAGCGTATAATGTTAGAAGATTTGCATGCAGACCTACTTGATACGACAGCTGATTGTAATTCTGGCTCATCTTCAAAAACTTGTTATATACCGCTTTGCTGCATGAAGCAAGATGGTCCATGTAAGGAATTTTTTTATCAGCTTTATTCTACATAAGAATAAAGACAGCAACAATTTGATCAAACAAACCTGCGGTAGATCGAAAAAGATTAAATGTATCCAATTTCAGCTGCTGAATTGATTGAAAACTTCGAAGTAGATCTCAAAGATGATTTCCGATCAAAGACTTGTTTCTAGACATATTCTTGTAGATGGCATTCCAAGTTGAGTATAAATGGTAGAATCTGTGAAAGGTATTAGACATTAGTTTGAAGTATACCCATTTGTACTGCGAAGGTTTCTAATAATTATTATACTAACTGATCGTTTTCTTTTGTGATATGATTTAAAAGTCATGTCTTTACTATTCTGTTTTGCTTGTCAATGACTAAAGAACTTTTTTTTTATTATTACTTTTATTTTCTTAGTTTAAACAAGATTTATGAAATTTAAATTCCCAAAAATAGTTTGTTTAAACTAATAGCATAAATAATAAAATAATATAGATAAATAATAAAAGAAACCGATTTCTGTTAAACTTCATTCTTTCTTGTTTTTTTTTTTCACCAGTTTATTGATTATCTGATATGTACTCTTCTATCTTGTAGTACAGTCAGTAATCATAAAATTCCTACACTTGTCAATAAGTTCCTCGATTGTAACACTTAACTTTCTAATTTTTAAAACAATTTGTCTTGTTTTTGATTTTATAGAAAATTTATGGAATATTCTAACAGGGATAAATCAGTTAGGTCAGTCTGAGAATAGGTATTTTCATTATTTGTTTCATTTTCAGATTTATAAGATTCAGGCTTTTCAAATTTTATTGCTTAGTTATGTTTCATGCTGAAACAATCAGCATAACTTGATCTTTTTTAATACTAAGCTGAAGATATTTTTTAAATGCTCTGCAAGTATTTCACCGGATGTTGTAGTGTAGTAAAATTTACGAAATCATGTCGTGTTTGATTGATGTTCTCATAGAAACACATAGATATTCCAAGGAACAATGCTGTGAGGCTCTTCTTTGTCCAACCATCGAGACAAGTTGTTACTTTGCACAAATCATCAAGTCTTTTAGTCATTCAGCTTGTAAAAAACGTTCGTTTATCTGCTTATTCAGTATTGAAGATCCTGCAAAATAAAAATAATGTTAAAACTGTAATTACTTTTAAAAATTAAATTTAATTATAGTTGTAAAAAAATATATATTTAGTTGTAATTACTATAAGTATAAATAAATATGTAAAGTAGTTATTGAAATAAATATGTAATTTTTAATAAATAACTGGTAATGTAAATTGATGCAATTTACCATATGGTAAAGTAGTCTATTATGAGTAGAGTTGCTAATTTGGGAAGGTGATATTTTATCGCTTTGTAGTCCACATTGTTTACTTTTGTGTTATGCGATATGTTCGTATGTCTACTACATAAAGATTTAATGTGCAGAATACAATTAATTTAACAGTGTCAACGCAGAAGACAGGAGCATTAGTTTTTACAAACTTAAAGTTTATATATTTATAAATTTATATATTTTTAACTTAATAATCCTTTGTGACAAAAGGTAAGGTATTATATTGCTTATTTTCCAACACAACAAACTCTTAATTTTCATTTTTGCTATTGCTTATGAACTAAACCTTACTGTTAAAATTTAATTTATTAGCATATCATTCATATTACCTAATTCGGGGAGTTGTAAGCTACTTAATATGGGGTTTACCATAATAGGAGATAATTGTCTCATATTATGGGATACTCTTTTTAATTTTTAATTTTTTATCAGATGGCTTCTAGAAAAAAGAAATCAATAAGATATGAAAAAAAGCATTTGCAGCAATGAGGACTAAAAAAATGGATAGTTTCAAAGCGAGTTTTTAATATGCTTAAAACTATATTGGAACGCTATGCTAAATCTGAAAAGCTCGAGGAAGAAGTACACGCTTGGGGAATAAACAAGAACTAGCATATAGCAAGACTTAGCAGAACACTGCCTTCTATTAGAAAATAAGTACTTCAGTTTACCAGTTGAAGATGTTAGGAAATTAGCCTATCAAATAACAATAGTATCAGGTTGTTTAGAGTAATTATTAATCTCTAATTTTTATCACTTGTGGTCAGTGCCGGATTAAGGAAAAGACATTTTTTTCATAAAAAAAGTTTTGTTTATTGTTCATAATATTAAACTGTTTGACGTATTTTTTTTTAAAACTAAAGAAAAACTCATAGATTAAAAATTTTACAGAAATATTTTAAGTTAAATACAATAATAAACTATTAAAAAAATAAAAACTATTTGCGTAACTTTTTTGTTGTTGTTGTTGTTTTAGAAGTCGCCACGTTTTGTGTGTGGAGGGGAGGGGGATTAGTGGCTTTGTGACGACTCATACAAAAATTGTTACTAAAGTGTTACAAAGTTGTGAGAAGGAGAATTTAGTCAAAAATGGTCATTAATTGTGTGACGTAATTTGTGGACGACCCCTTCGGTGCCATTGTTTTAATTTTTTTGTTTTAGGTGCCTGACTTAACGGTTTGGTATTAGAGCACTACGGAAAAACATTTAACTTGGAACTTCATGCCTCCTTTTTTACTAATGGCGAAAAATATACTCAGAGCTTATTTTGAACCTCTTGCTTCTAAATCCAACGCGCCACAACTGCTCTTTAATTTACAAGAAAGTTTGCTTAAATGTTAATAAAGTTAGAAGATTTTATACTTTAGAAGCATTAAATTTTTGTGGACCTCTGATCGTCGGGAGCCTCAACCATAGCTTAATTTTTCCTATTGGTTAATCCAAAACTGCTAATGGTTAATTTAAATACATAAAAGGAAAAAAAAATTATTTCTGCTTGTTAATAAGTAGATCTATTAACTCAAAACTTTGAAAAAATTCTTTAAACATTATATATCAACTTTGAGGCACAATAGAAACTGTTTGAAACCTTTTATGTTGTTTTATTTATAAAGACTAATATAAAAATAATGTTTCAAATTTCGTTACTATTGCTTCAATCATAACTTAAGAATGAATTAGTTGATTAAAGTTTAAAGCAAATTTGAGGTGTTACCCACCGGTCAAATTGGTGATATACATGAAAGACATAAACAATTTTTTTTTTGAAAAAATTACAATTATTTTTGCTATTGCTGTTTGTAAAATTTATTCAATCTCCGAATAACAAAATTTTAAAAAAATTTTTAATAAAATTTTTAATAAAAAAACTTAACTTTAACTGCTCTTTTAACATGAATTCAAAATTAGAATTTCTAAAGGAGAGATGTGATGAAGCTTGCTTTAACATCAAATTTATTTAGGCAGTATTTTTTCCCTTGAAATAAAATTGAAGAAAAAACTGTTGTTCTAAATTTAAATAGCTAGGAAAAAACCTGTCTGACTTATTTCTTAATACTTAAACTTTTGGACATAATGAAAAATAAATCTTTTTGCAGCAAACAAGTTGTTGGTAAAGAAGTACTTGATACTTAAATGTACCTGGAATCTTAGTAACATTCGGGAATTATTCAGAATTTACACTAATGTGAGTTCCGAGCAAGTCCAGACAAAATCTTGAAACCAGAAACAATGTCGGAAAAAGTTTATTTAAAAACGTCTCGTTGAATTGACAATAAATTACAATGCCGATAATTGTAATAAAACCTAAAATCAATGAGAACTGTAAAAACTAGCTAAATTTGAATGATATTATTTTGAACACGATTGCATTATTTTAGAAAATCAGTTTTCAAATTATGCTTAATTTTATATTTTTCAACATTTATTCAGTGAGCAATTTATAAACGTGAGCAAAATTTAAATCAAATAATTATTGATTATTACAATTTGGTTTAAATCTTGGTTTAAACAAAATAGATTTATCTAATAAAATTAGTGATGTATTTTTCTATACGTTGCAGATTATATTAGACAACATTTACAATGTTCAGGGGCGGATCTAGGATTTATTTATCCTTTGGCAAAATACTTTGTGTTTATATAGCATCCTTCCCACAACCAGCCTCACAACCCCATTCTCTTTCATGCTCAATCACTGTAAAATGCTAAATAAACGCCCCCTATTAATTTATCAATTGTGAATTTTTTTTCTGGATTACATTTAAAATCTAATATATTAAACAAAAATGATTTGCTTAGTAATAATAGAAAGTTAACAACTTAAGAATGTTTCAATAAGTAGTACATAAGTACGTTGTCCATGGAAAGAATAAAACTTTTAAGTTTAGCTTTAAAAACAGGGTAAGAAAAAGGCGAATCAAAATTTTGCAAAATAACCTTGTTCCAAAGACATAGTGCACGATAATCAATACAAAATTGATTAAATTTGGTTCGACAAAAAATTTGGTTTAGCAAATCATTATTTCTTAGGGTATATTAATTGACAGATTTTAAAGTAAAGATATTTAAAAAACGTTCGGAACTAAATTATTTTTTCGCATATATACAAAACATAAGATATTGAATACATTTAATTCATAAATATTAAGTAATCTCATTTCGTTGAATAAAGGCTTCAAATGAATAAGAGGATCTACAAAATTATTAATACGAATTCACGGTTACAAAGATGTTTCAATCTATTTTTATTAGTACTTCCCCAGGCAATATTTGTATAAATTAAATAGTTATGGATAAACGAGTAATAAAGTTGGGACAAACTCTTTTTATTTGAATAATCTCTGGTTTTATACAAAATTTCAATACTTTTAAAAATTTTGGTACAAATGTAATCCATGTGATATTTCCATGTAATGTGTTCATCCAGGAAAACTCTTAAAAACTGTGTAACACAGTCTCTTTTAATCTCAATTTGGCCGATAAAAATTGGAGGCAGTTTTATGGGTAGATAACGCTCTTTTATAAGTGAATGGAAAATAATATATTTAGTTTTATTAATATTTATTGTTAATTTGTTGCATTTGAACCAGGTAAAACGTTTTTAAGCTCGTCATTCATTGTAGAAAAAGTTTACAAATATCGTTATTAGAAATAAATAGGTTAGTGTCGTCCGCAAACATAATACTAAGTAGGTTTGAGGTTTTATTTAAGTCATTAATATAAATTAAGAAAAGAAGTGGCCCTAATATAGAGCCTTGTGGAACACTATAGACTATATGTAATAAATCCTTTTGATAAACATCATTACTGGAACATATTGATTTTGATTCGATAAATATCACTCTGTTATTTATTCTATAGTACTTAAGTTTATGAAGTATAATAGTTTGATTAAATGTATTAAATGCTTTTGAAAGGTCAATAAAAATACCAATTATGTATTGAAAATTTTCAAAGGAATTTGATATCTCACGTACGCATTGAACAATTGCATGTTCAGTAGAACTGTGTTTTTTGAAACCAAATTGGTTGTTATATAATTTAATGTAAATAGTTATACACTTTATTGTACATTATCTTCTCTAAAATTTTCGAAAGTATAGATAAAACAGAGATAGGTCGATAGTTGCTAATATTAGTTATATCACCTTCTTTAAAAATCGTTTATTTTTACTTTTGCGATTTTCAATTGATCAGGAAAAATTCCTCGATGTATTGACGCTTTGAAAGCTTTAACGAAAATATCTTTTAGTTGTTCAAAGCAGTCTATAACTATATTACCATTTATGTCATCAGCACCAGTTGTTTTTTTATAAAGATTTGAAGGCTTTTTCAAACTCTTCAAAGGATAATTCTGAAGACAACTCATTTGAATTATTGCAATCATTAATTGGTACTAAAAAATCACTAAATACAGCCTGGGAATTTGGAACTTTTGTTGCCAATTTAGGACCGATTCCAGCAAAAAATTTATTAAATTCACGAACTATTTCCTTTGGCTCAAAAATACATTTGTTATCGACTTTGATGACTTGAGGCAGGAAACGTGAGCAGGGTTTTTGTTTTCCACTAATTTCTTTCATTATTTCCAAAGTGCGTTTTAAGTTATGTTTATACTTTTTAAGTAGTTTAAAATAATAGTTTTTTTTTTTTTTTTGCGAGTTTTTTCAAATTTTTTCATTTTTTTTTTTTTTTTCATTTTCAGGCAGTTTTGTTTTTAAAAATGTTATATATAACTTTTACTTAAGCTTTGATGACTTTTTAAATTCTTGGGTAATCCAATTATAAAACACTTATAAAAGTTTTTTTAAGAGCCTATGTTTATTAAAAAGTATTTTAATGTTAAAAATGCTTCAAAAGCGTCTGTCGTTTTACTTTTCTATTCAAAACTTTAATCCCTTTTTAATCGAAAATCGAAAATAAAGACTCATAAATTATTATTTTACAAGTATTCTAATTTCCGCTTAACACTTTTTACATAAATAGTAATTAAATTTAAAATATATTTACTTTTTAATCATATTTACTATTTACTCATTTAAGAAAAGAAAAGTTAAAAATATTTGTTTACAAATTTAACCCGCCATTTGTAAAAAGGGTAATAAGCGGCTTTACTTTTCTTATCGAAGTTAGACAAGATGAGATTAGGCAAAACTTATTTCGCCTAATGCATGAAAAAGCCATTATGCTTAATGTTACACTCCCGTACTTGTAACACTCTCGCGCTTATCGTAGTTAGGTTACTCGTCAGCAACGCCGAGACCGCGAATAATAAAAAATGCTTGATGGAATTTTAAAATATAAAGTAAATTACGTCTAAAAAGTGAAACAATATTTCTCCTTAGGGGGCTGTCTAATGTGCCGACCCCTAGATCCGCCCTTGATGTTATCTAATATAATCAGTGATGCTGCGTACAATTTATATAATATAAAGAGTGATGCTGTGTACAATTTATATAATATAAAGAGTGATGCTGTGTACAATTTATATAATATAAAGAGTGATGCTAAAAATTGGTAACAAACGGATTTATCTTTTAGAACGATGCTTTGCTGCCAGGAAGGCAAGATTTTGAAGCAAATAGACCTTTGAGTTTTGAAAATTGCTGTAAATGTTGTTGAATTTAGAAACTCAAATGTGAGGGGGCTCTACAATGTTTGTTTTAAACAAGAATAAGGTGAATAATAATCTTTAATTTATGTAAACAACGGAAAATATGTTTTATAGAAAGTATATACAAATTATGAAAAGTCGATGCTAGTTAAATATCTCCATTAGCTGTTCTGTAAAATAACCAGTTGTTCTGTGTAATAACTTTTAACTTTTTTCATTAATTTTCTGTAAAATAACCAGTTGCACTGCAGAGCAGCTGCCTATTATGCAGATCTGCTCTGTATAATATCTTTTAACTGTTCTGTATAATAACTTTTAACTGTTCTGTAACTTTTTTCATTAATTTTCTGTATAATAACCAGTTTCTCTGCATATTAGGCAGCTGCTTTGCCTAATAATCAGCAGCTCTATATTATAAACATGCATAATATATCCAACATTTATATATTATATAGTTTCAACATTATATATTATATAGTTTCAACATTTCAAACCTCAAAATATTCAATCTGAGCAAGTTCTTTTTTTTTGGACAAAATTTCACATGAGAAATTTTTCGTTTAATATCTTTTAATTTTTGAATACTTTTTTTTTGTTTAAGAGCGTTATACCGCAATCTAAAAATTTTCGCCAAAAAAGTCTGAAGAAATACAAGATATCATGTTTAAAAAACATGGTGACTGGTATATTTAACAGTTATCATGTTTAAAAAACATATTATTAAAAATAGGTATTAAGTTTTAGATTAGTTATTAAATATTAAGTAAACAACAGATTTAAAAAAAAAAAATTTTCTCATCATTACGTCATTGAATACCGGACATTGTTCAGTAAATATCATTTTAATTGAACAACTTTATTTTATTTTATATTTTTTATTGTATTTGAAGATTAAGTTTTAAATGAATGAATGACTTAATAAAACTTTGAAATCTTTCAATTGCGATTTGATCAGAGTAATTAAAAAGTTTTAATCAATTCGGCGAAGTAGCTCGTTAGAAGCCAACGAGTTGATGCATTTTATGTTTACACGATTTAAATAATTGATAACAAAATGTTTATTGTTATTCGTGAAGAACAAAAAAATGATTATAGAAAAGTAGAAGAACTAACAAGAGAAGCGTTTTGGAATTTATATATGCCTGGAGCAGATGAACATTTTATTCTCCATAAGTTAAGAAAAAGTTCTGACTTTATTAATAAGTTGTGTCTTGTTGCGGTTCATGACGATCAAATTGTTGGAAATATTGCATATAGCTTGTCAGTAATAAGAGATAAAAATAATAAAGACCATGAAGTTCTAACGTTTGGTCCGTTAAGCGTTTTACCTTCAATGCAAGGCAAAGGAATAGGTACTACTTTGGTGAAAGAATCTATTAAACTTGCAACCAATATGGGGTACAAAGCTATTGTTATTCAAGGTTACCCTAATTATTACAAAAAATTTAAGTTTGAAAACTGTAAAAAGTTTGAAATTTGTGCATCTGATGGTGTTTATCCAAAAGCACTTCAAGTATTAGAGCTTTATAAAGGTGCTTTAGATGGAATCAGTGGGAAATTTTATGAAAGTACTGTATTCAATACTGATGAAAAAGAATGCAAAGAATACGATAAAAGTTTTTCCTTTAAAGAAAAATTTGAAACTTTAAGTCAAAAAGCTTTTAATATAATGTGCTCACTAAGTTCTGACGATCCCGATCCCGTAAATATAGATATTTTATGTAAGTCTAAAAAGCGCATCGATGAATCTTCTATAAATGATATCTTATCAAATGTCAAAACAAGATCAATTTCGAAGGATGAGGATAGATTTAAAAAAATTGAAGAATTGAAACTTGGCTACACAATCCTTTATGTTGAAAATGTAAAGGAGACAGTAAATTTTTATCAAAAAGCTTTTGGCCTTGAAGTAAAGTTTTTACATGAGAGCGGAGTTTATGCGGAGATGGAAACTGGCGGAACTACTTTAGCAGTTGCCTCAGAGGACTTCGCAGTAAGTAATGGTATAACATTTAGCCCTAATAGAGTGAATCACTTACCAGCCGGGTTTGAAGTTGGTTTAGTAACTAATGATGTACACAGAGCTTTTGAAATCGCAGTAAAAGAAGGTGCAAAAGAAATAATAGCACCGGTTAAAAAACCATGGGGTCAAATAGTTTCTTATGTTACTGATAATAATGGTATATTGTTTGAAATATGCAGTGCTGTAAATAATGAAACCCAATAATAAAAAGTGGTGTTATTAGTTTTTAAAACGTAAAAAAACGTTCTGAGAAGAAATTTGTAAATTATTTTTAAAAAATCGCTATCCTAAAGCAACTTTATTTATAATGAATCAAAATTTAAAACAAGCTTAATATAAAAAATTAAAAAATTACGTAAATTAGTAAAGTTAATATTTTTTATGGGAGAAAAGATCTTCATTTGCAATATTTCTAATAATATATTTATGTTTACAGAAATGTTGTTACACTAAGAAATGTTTGCTTACCAATGGGCATGTTATGTAGGGGAGATGGGGGCGCATTGATCACCGTTGCAGTATTTTGAAAACTGCAAACAACCCGATCTAGATATAAAAACTTAATGTTATCATTACAACCTAATACACACCAGTGTATAAAGTTTACATTAGGAGAATAACCACAATTCTATCTATGAAAATAAGCCCGTTATATACTAACATATATATGTGTTAAGTTTTAAAAAACTTGAAGCTTATAAATTCTATAAGAATACAGTATTTTAAGTTTACAAAGAAAATACAAGATTCATACAAGAATTTTATTAGAACTAAAGTTTACAAGATTATTTTTTATATTATCATCCTTTGTCAAAGTCAAGTCGTGATGATGCTTTTACATTACATTGTTTTTTGTTCCTAAGCAAGTAGTTTTTAACTTTTCCCCTTTTTTTATCTTATGCGATGAGTTTCTTTTGTTGGTTGATTTGTTTTAGGGTTTTCGTTTCTTCTGACAAACGAATTTCATTTCTGATTTAAAGTATCAGTAAAAATCCTTGTTTTTAATTGCCTACTTTAAACACTTCTTTTTCTAGCAGATGCTTTCGGGTAAGGTTTCAAAACTTCAGGTGAGAGTAATGAAGTAATGCTTGGTGACACTTTGTTCGAAAAACTTCTTTCATGATGTACTACAGGCATTTCAGGCTCCATGCCATCAACATGTGCTACAGTCATTTCAGGTTCCACAAGAATTGTGTTTACTACATTTGGAGCAGCACGATCTGTAACTGATGATGGTAAACATTCATCATCTTTAAAAATTTCTGGATTAAATGGCTCAATGCCAGCTACTTGAAATCCTCTCTGTATATTAGATGGTGAGAAACCTTTTGTATATGGTTCGCAAACTATTGAAACAATATCATAAATGGTCATAGGTCTTGGATTTGTGACCATCCAATTATCACAAGCAGCATTGTAAAACCTTTTCAATGGTCCAAAAAAAGTTCTATCCAATGGTTGCAATTTATGGGTACAATGGGGAGGAAAACTTAGCATTGTAATTCCATGTTGAATTGCAAGATCCAAAGCTCTAACAGAAATTTGACTTTTATGGCTGTCCAGAAGTAACAAGACTGGAGATTAATGAGAACAGTTTGAATACCTCACAAAATTTTTTATCCATTCTATAAAAATGTCTGAATTCATCCAACCAGAAGGATTTGCAAATCCCACACATCCAGGAGGACCTTCCTTTATCATGTAATCATGAAGTTTGACCCTAGGAAAAACAAATAGTGGAGGAATAGAGTTTCCAATTGCATTTGAAGCACAACATACAGTTACTAATGTTCCTCGTTCTGCAGATGTTATTCTTCCTACTTGTTTACTTCCTTTACCTGCTTTTGTACTGTTGTTAAACCAGTTTCATCAACATTATATATGTAATAAGGATCAAACTTATATCAATTTCTTACTGTTTTTAGATTTTGGAAAAATTCTCCAACAGTGTGTCGGTTAAAGGCAGTTGATCGAGCAAAGCTAGTTGCTTCAGGTGTTCGTAAAGACAACTCTGGTTGTCTTTTCATAAAACCTTGCAACCAATCAATCCCTGCAATTTTATTCTTGATCCATGATGAAGGGCAAATCTTATTATTTTTTACAGCAAACTCGTATGCCAATAATTGTGTTGACTTAGGTGAAAGTCCATAGTTCATTTTTGATGCAAGTAGTAAATAACTTGACAAACTTTTTTCATCTTTTGCAGTAAAAACTTGTTTATTTTTGTAATTAGGCTTAAAAGATTCATTTGGGTTGAGCTTCTTTTTATTACAATATCTTTTTAAGGTCATTCGATTTATGCTAAACTTGCGAGCTACAACATTCACTGGTCTGCCCTCTAAAACTTCATTAACAGTTGATTTCATTGTATCACATGATATAGCAACTCTGTCTGTTTTTTTTTTTATACCTAACCATTTAAAGAGCTGAAAATTTAAAAAAAAGTAAAATAAAATGATTGTTTAAAAAAAATATTTTATATAATAATATTATGTAAACTAATTGTAAAACTTATGTAAAACTAAAAACTAATGTTATTAATATTAGTTTTAAACACTATTACATTTTAAAAATAAAATTTTAAAAGTTTATATAAAGATTTTTTATTCGTCATAAGTTTAAATGTATAAAATTTAAACAAAAAATTTAAGTCTTATAATATAAGTTATATGGGGCACTTTGATCCTCCGATATATGAGCCCCGCATAGTCAACGATCAGTGTGCCCAATTAGGTACAGTTAATATATTGATGCCAATAACTTCTATAAATACAGTAACCAACTCAAAAAAACAAATTTATTATAAACTTAACACATATGAGTTTACAATAAATTGGTTGTAAAGTCATACGGAAATCTAATTAAATATTTATTTGAATTTGTTTACAACTTTCAAAAATCACTTTTCATGATGAAAAACAGTCTTTTCAATTTTCTTAACGCTGAAGTTGATCTTATCAAAAATTATTACGATTAAGCAATGAAGGGTAGTATAATGGTTAATTAAATTGCAATCTCTGTTAAATTAAGGCAAAAGTAAACGAGTAAAAGCTTAAAGATCATACTGCCCCGGCGATCAATGCGCCACCATCTCCCCTACAAAGTTCCAGACCGGTCCAGAACGTCTAGACGTCCGTTGGACCTCTGGACGTTCACTTGACATACGTCGAACGTCTAAGTGCGTCGAATGCCCACTGGGTTAGTTTAGGTAATAATGTATTTATGAAAAGTATATATATTTCAAGTAAAAAATGTTCAGCTTTAAACAATATACTTTTTAAAATTTAATTCTCATTGACAATTACAAAACTTTAACGTTATTTTCCTTTTTATTAAATTATTAACAATAAAAAGATTATGAATATATTCTTTTCTAAAAGCACGATAGAATAATGTGTCTTTAGTTTGAGTATTTTTAATATTTAGGGTTTATTGGGCTTAAACTATTAGTTTATCAAGTGAATATTAACATTTACAAGCGATTTTAATAAAAAGTAAAACAACCCTGCAAAGTAAATAATAAAGAATTTAATTTTAAAAAATCTTCGTTTAAAGTGTATTTATATTGCTCGCAATCGATTTTATATATTTCTTAACCTCTATTCTATGAAGTATTTGTCTATTGCTGGTGAATAAAAGTGTTTTACACATACATACATTCATAAGATACAAGTAATATAATTAGACCCGTCTTTAGGTTATCCTGGTCTCCCAGCAAAACAAAGGTTGTAACCTCGCCAGACCTGCCCCTCCCCTTCCCGAAAAAAATAGTATCCGTTTTTCAAGTCGATTTTTTTATATGCTAATATATTGCTAATTAAAATTACTGCATTGTCCAAAAATGAACAAGTAAATGCTGGCGCTGAAAGGCATTTTTTTGTCTACTATTAGAATTGTAGCAATTTCCTTTTTTTCAATACCCTTTTTGAAGTTTAAAAAAGACTTTTTCCCGTTACAATTTGTAACAGCAGCAGAGAAAAACATCCTTAGAACAACGTTTGAGACTGGATTCAAGTTTCTTTGATTAAAGAATCAGAAGTAAATTCAGATGATTTGTTTTTTTGGATTCACTAATATTAGTTTCAATTGAACTAGGAACAGAGTTCTTGTAATGCAGTTTTTTATTCTGAATATAAATCTCCGCATCGTTTAGGTAAATTTAAAAATGTTCTTAAGCGCACGCTGTAATTACAACAGAATCCATATCTAGAAGACGGACAAAGTATCCAAAACAAGAGAATCATAAGCTTGTCTTCACCTTTCAATCTCAGTTACAAGTTGATCCATTGTGACCTAAAATTATAACCT
This sequence comes from Hydra vulgaris, assembly GCF_022113875.1. Taxonomy (NCBI): domain Eukaryota; kingdom Metazoa; phylum Cnidaria; class Hydrozoa; order Anthoathecata; family Hydridae; genus Hydra; species Hydra vulgaris. The sequence goes on from NC_061162.1 coordinate 3,108,438, forward strand.
CAGAAACCATTTTTTCTTTCGCAATAAATTCTGATACCTCAATAGATTTCAATAGAAGTCAATTCGTCATGTTTCCGTTTACGGGCTCAACAGAGCAGTGACGGATCTAGGGGATAGGGTATGTCCCCTATATAAAAACTTATATTTTTCTTGCCCCAGCCATGTATTTATATATTTTTATTTGCTTAATCTCGTAAACTTTTCTTATCGTCGAAATACATTAAACCCGAAAAGTATAATCTATAAAAAATTGTGAAAAGAGAACTTTTTTCTAATTCAATCGGTGGGTAATCTTGGCGGAAAAAAAAAATTTTAAAATTATTTATCTAAGAGTTATGGTTATTTTAGTAAATAAAAAACGTTTTAAATAATTAAAATAAGCGCCATTGCACTTTTATTTATATTATTAAAGTTTATTAGAAAAAAATTTGATACTTTGCTGGCCTCTCTAAACACCCTGGCCCCGCAGCGGTTGCCTAAGCTGGACATGTGTAAAGACGGACCTGAGTATAATAAATTATTGTAATAATACAAAATAAAAGATGTTAAAAATTTTTAATAATGTCTAGTTTTTTTTTTTTCTTCTAAATTTATTTGCATACATAAAAGTCAATATAGTTATTTATTCTGTTTATATTGACATCAAACCTAATGTTGTTGATAGTTGTGCTAAAACAATATATTGAGTTGATATTGTTCAGTAGATATAGATCACTAAATTCTTTCGATGCTAAATTGATATTGTCATTGAAATGCTTATTAATTATATTGCTGAAAAAATACTTAAATAGCTGTTTATCATGTTTGTTGAACACTTTGGAGTTTAAATAGTTTTTATTTCTAGTGTTGTACTTGATGTTATCAAAGTTAATAAAATCAAATTGTTTGAATAAGTTCATCGGTTTCTTGTAATAAATTATTTTATTGCATAGTTTTAGTGCTCTGCATAAAAATTAATGATGAAAACTTTGTAGGTTGTATGCTTTAAGTTTTTGATTGATTTGAAATACATCTTTGTTTTGAATATTAATTTTGAGTAGTAAAAATAAAATTATTTATATGTATTGCTAAGGCTTTTTATTTTTTTTTGGTAAACAAACAAACTTTGAAGGTTAGATCAAATGTATTAGTTATTAAGAATAATTTTTTGTATGCTTTTGTTTTTATCTCTTTTATGTGTTCGGTAAGATGTAATTTACTCACTAATTAATTAATTCACTCGATAAAAATATTAAATGGTGGCTGAGTCTTTGTAGGTTGACTAATTAGATGGTTTGAAATGGTATCACTTGTCATAAGTTTTGTGTGATTGGCAAACAATGTTGATTCAAATAATGTCAAATATTCAGGTAGATAATTGATGAAAATCAAAAAAGAAGAAGTCTTTTAATGGAACCCTGTGGTACACCGATATTAACTTCTTTTTCATTAAAATATATTCTAGTATATTCTAATATAATAATAATAAGATGCGTATGTGCATCTTTAACTTTAGTAAATATTTTTCTATTATGAAAATAGTTGCTTATAGTTGCAAAGTATCGGTTGAAAAACCATAATATTTTAGCTTCAAAATCAATAATTTAGATTATACTAAGTCAAAATCTTTTCTGAAATTGATAAATATTAATAATGTAAAGAGTTTTTTAGAGTTGCTTAGCTTTACTTTAGAGATAAGAACATGTAACGCAGTTTTACATGAATGATTGCATTCTGAAACCGTGTTGGTCATCATTGAATAAATCATTTTGTTCAAAGTATGCAGTTACCATTTTAACGATTATTCGTTGAAGCACTTTTGTTAGTGGAGATACTATAGTAATACTTCGATAAATATTGATATCATGAATTTCACCTTTTTGTTTATAAAGTTGCATAATACTACCTATTTTAAATTCATTTGAAATACTACCTGTTTCTAGACATTTGTTGAATAGGATCTAGAATCTAGAATTTGTTGAATCATTAATAAATCATTGAATTATATGACTTTTTAATAGTTTTCGTTGGAATATCTGAACAACCTGCTTTTTTCGTTTAAGTTTTTATACGCATCGACGACCTCATATTTATTACTAGGAAGAAAACGAAAATTTAATTTTTTTTTAATGGTGTGGCCGTGGCGCAGTGGTTAGAGCGCATGCTTTTATAAGCAGGAGATCCAGGTTCGAAACGAGCTCTAGACATATTTTTGCGTCACGGTAAGGAAGGAGGCTTGAACTTCCTGGTTAAATGCACTTCCGCGGTGCTTTGTGACAAGACCTTTAGGTCTTCTTGGGGCACCTAAAAAATAATAACAAAAAAAAAAAATTTTTTTTTGAAAAAGTTGTTAATAAAGTTATAAGAATCATTAAGAACTTTGAAAGTTTGACATTAGAATCAATCAAACACTTTTTAAAATATTAATGAAAAAAAAATTAAGATTATTATTTACGGCATTTGTTAAACCACACCTTGAATATAGAGTCACATTAAGGATTTTACACTTACGGAAACATGTTAATATGATTGACCAAGTCAGAACATAGAACAACTCATGTCAATAATTTAAAAAACTTATCATATGAAAACTTACTGATTTCTGTCCACATTGAGAAATAGAAGATCAAGAGGTTGTATAGTACAGCTTTCTCAATTTAATAATAATTTAGATGTAATATATTGTAATATATTATGGTTCTCCATTATATGTAATATATTGGAGAACAATAATATATTACAATATATTACATCTAACTTAAACAAATTATTTAGTACATCTAATTGGAATTAGATTTTAATCAAATCTAATTGAAATTAGATTTGAATGTAATAAAGAATTTGTTGAAAAATAATGACCTTTCGACGTCTGAGTAGGCCTTCTTGTTATTGTAAAGTATATAATCAGGAATCGGAGTATCTTCAAAGCTTGAATTTTGATGAACTTTGAGTAGAAATCATAAAAGTCTTTTAAGTTATTAAAGTTTTTTTGTTTCTAAATAAAATCTCTCGTTTTTTTAAACATTTAAAGATTCTGGTTCTCCAGAAATATATGATTTTAAGTCAACTTTGTTTGCTTTTTCAATCTAAAAAAATTAATACAAGACTTGAACTTTGTGTTATTATCATTAAGTTAATGGTTTATGAAAAATCTAAAAAGTAAAAAAAAGAAAGTAAGATACTTTTGTAAATCACCTTATCAATATTTAATTTCTTTAAAAATAGTTATATTAGAATTATTTACTAACAAACATATTTTATTATTACTTGATTAATCTGTGCAAGGCAATTATAATCTTCTGGAATCATTTGGTTGAGTTTTTCTTCTTTTTTATATTTTTTAACCCTTATTTCTAATTGCTGCTGATACTCCTCTTTTCTCTTTACAACTTGTTTTATTTTTTTTGATTCTTTTGTGTCAACTCCACCAATATAGTAATGGGCAAAACTTCCAACTTTGGCTCTCTGTGACTTGATGAAGCTGAGTTCTATAATTTTGTTTTCGCGTACACGCATACAATTAATATGCACCTGCTTTTCACTACCATACTCTAAAAATAACATTATTAAACATTTACAGGATAAAATATCAACAAGTTTGTCAATTTTTGGAATGATTTTTATTGATTTTTTTGCATTTCCAATACTAACTTTAACTGCAGTATCCCACAGATACTTCAGTTTAGCTTTAATACTACATTCTTTTATTACTAATGGATGTAAAAACTTGCAATTAGCTTTTTTCCATTGAGCAGATAAAGCAAGAGTCATATCATTAACTAGTTTATCTACAGTATAGTTTCTTTTATTAAGGTCACTGGTCTCTTTTAAAAATAATTCATATCTTAAAATGTTCCTTGCAGTAAGGAGCTCAGATTGTAAAAAGGGTTTTCCTTTTCCAAAATATCTACTTAAGTGAGTAGCTGATAAATTCTTTGTGATTTTTGGTGCCATTATTTTTATTAAAATAATTTTTCAATAATCCAAGTAATTTTATTATTAATTTATTTTGATTAAGCTTAGCGTTTAAGTTTTGAAATCTCCTAATAGGTTCGCAATAAATTTCTTCTACTTAAACTTTAAGTGGAAGAAATTTATTTTGGACCCATTAGGAGATTTCAAAACTGTCATTGCACTGTGTTAACTCTGTTGCGGAAGAATCGACTTTTTCTAACTTTGGATGTGCTTCAAAACTATGCTATTTTTATAGCCGCTAATATGTCAAAAACATTGCTAAGCAAATGGGAATACAATCATTTAGTTTTTAGTTTTTATTTACGAAATATATTTTAAAAGAAGTAACCTTTTTTTTCGACGGGATGTGAGTCTTAATCGATTTAAATGAAGGCGGTATACAAAAGATACACTAAAACACTTTTCCTAATACATGTCTATATATCTTTCTGAATTAACGTTAAGTGTTTCCGCCTGTTGTTGTATGGTAAAATAATTAAAAATGTTTTATTAAAGTTCTTTTATTATTGGCTCTAACTGGAAAAAATTGTGTGATTTGCCTAATAATAATACACGTTGATCAAAAACAAACTTTGCATTCCCCAAAAACTGTTTGATATTATAATATCAAACAGTTTTTGGGGAATGCAAGGTTTGTTTTCGATCAACGTGCTATTATTACTAGGCAAATCACACAATTTTTTCCAGTTAGAGCCAATAATAAAAGAACTTTAATAAAACAGTTTTAATTATTTTACCATACAACAACAGGCGGAAACACTTAATGTTGGTATTCAGAAAGATTTATAGATAATAGTAATATTATTGTAATAAAGTAGTATAAAAGTATAAGAATATATAATAGTAATAAAGTAATATTGCTTTAGTCACGTGGTTTTCCGACTTGATCCTTAAGTCATTACCAGTGCGAAAAACATGTATAAATATAGAGACTATTAAATTTTTTAATTGTCTTTATGTTTAAGTACACTTTTTAGAGTTTATCGAAAAATATACTTATATAATAACACAGCAAGTAGAATACGCCTGCTAATATAAAAATCTATATTTATAAAGTTATGTATATAAAAAATAGCGCGTATATATGGGCTAATTTTGTAATATGTAAAAAAAACTTATGTTTTTGTCAAAAAAAAATTTATTCGTCATCAAAAATAATCTATTTATTTGTAATACTAATTTAAACCTCTTTTTAATGATATATAATATTTACATATAAAAATAATTTAAAATTTTTACACACGTACCTAATATTAGCAAATTAAATACATAAAAACCCAAAAAAATGTAGCTATCGCTTAATTTAATTAATTTTTAAAAGTATTACTCCGTTTCATTTGTGAAATTCTACCATAATTTCACTATAAAGTTTCTTTTTTAAAGGGATCCCTAAGTGCTCCTAACATATGATCTCATATGAAAGAGCATAAAAAAAAAAATATGTAAGTTTTTTTTCTTTTTCACTAAATTGTAATAATAAATGCATGCTAACAAAAAGCAATTGCCGAAATCACTAAAAAACAACTCCATTTTGATTTTATTTTTTCACCATTGAAACTCGATTGTTAGTCGTTAAAAATCACGTTAGTACGTCACAACAACTTTAGAATATCTACTTCGATTTTCAAGTAAAAAAAAGTCGTGATTAAATAGTTAAGTTTTAATCAAATTTTTTTAATTAGTTTTGCAAAAACAGTACAATAGCATTCGGTTGAAAGACGTCGTTAAAAAAAAGTTATAAGTAATAGTTTTAAATAGTTTAGAACTTATAAAAAAGTCTTACAGGGCTCGTATTAATCGCGATCGCGATTGCTACACACACTTTTGTGATTAATTTTTTCTTAAAAAAATTTAAAAAAATTTAAATGCGTGGGAGGTAAAATTAGATTAATTACTTTTTTTCTAGCTCAGCATTTTTTTTAGCAATTCTTAAAAGTAATGTTTTTATCATAAAGAACGTCACTCAAAATTTATTATTCTGAATAGAAAGATGAATAGATGATTTGCTCTTTTGCGCGGAGATTTTCTTTCAACGTAATTCATTTTTGAATTTAAATTACTTTAAATCTCTGCGTGGAAAATTTTTACAAGGTCGTCCAAGCGAAAAGTTGAAAAGTTGGTTTTTATCTTGGTTTATCAAAATTTCATGTTTAAAATAAGGCTTAAAAACGTTAAAGCAAAAAAATTACTGACTTTTATTTGCATTTTTATACTGTTTGAAAAAAAAAACTAATAAAAAAGAATTAATATATAATTATTAATTAATATATTATTAGTTAATTCTTTTTTATTAGTTTTTTTTTCAAACAGTATAAATATGCTAATAAAAACCAGCAATTTTTTTACTTTAACGTTTTCAAGCCTTATTTTAAACATGAAGTATAATTCGATTTATTAAACCAAATTTTTTTGTTTTATCTTTTATTGGAAAACTTGAAATAGAAAAATTGAATAAAAACATCAACCATTTAAATGAAAAACTTAAATATATTTAAACTTTTATTAGTCCTTTATTCAAGAAACAATAGATTATAAAAAACGTGGTATCTAAGTTTTTGACGATGTTTTTTGATTTATTGACGATAACTTTTTCGCCCCATTACCGCACATCGGCGCGAGCTATAAGAGAGAGGGGGGGAGGGGGAGAGAGCAAAAAAAAAAAAAAATTTTTTTTCGCGATTAGATTTTTTTGCATTAATTCGAGCCTTGTCTTAGATTAATTTCTAATAAAATGTCTATTCAACCTTATCAATTTGAACCAAAAAAATATAGCAATTTAACATAAATGTTAATTTAACTAAAACATTTTACAATCATTATTTTTTTTATCAAGCAAAAATGAGAGTAACCGTCACTTTTAAAACCATAAAAATTACTGAAATAAATTTATTTTTTTACTAAGGAAATACTTTAAATAAAGTTTCATATGTCAATATTCATTTGTTTTTAACTGACTAAAAAGAGTTTAAAAGTTGACTTCTATTCATTTTTAGCCGTGGAATTGCCCTTATAACACAAATATATAAATTAATATTATAAAAAAAATTTTAATATACAAATATATTTTCACAAAATGCTACAAAACTTATTCTTGTAAGTAATTATGTGTTAGTTGAAAAAAAAACGACTTTACTTTTAAATTTAATTACCAACTAATAAGTTTGCAATAATGACATTTTGTCTACTTTGTTTAATTTGACGTACTAACGTTAGTTTTTTGAGGCAATAGAGTCAATAAACTTTGGACAAGACGCATTTTTTTTAATCAAAGAAAAGCGTTTTTTTGAAAATTAAATTTGTTAGTGTGTGTTCATTATTACGTTTTAGAAAAAATAATATACATCAAACATTTTTTTTTTTATGCTTTTTCATATGAGATCATATCTTTATAGCACTTAGGGATCCCTTTAAAAAATTTTGGGTTTTAGTCATCAAATTGACACACCCTACTCAACAATCCACATAACTTGCTGTGATCCATTTAATTCACACAATAGAAAAATTAGAAAAGGTATTATTGCTTAACCATGAAACTATTTTAAAACTATATTGTAGCTATTTATAAACTATATATATATTTGAAAAATACTCACTGAAGCAGTAACTATCACTTTTGTTTTTAGGAGGATGTAAATAAATCAATATGCAACTTGCTGGGAAATTAAAAAACATTGGTATTAATATTATTCCTGGAGAAAAGATATGTCCCTCATGTATGATTAAATTGATGTCATTTAAGGATGATGGACAAAGAGTACCAACTTATAGCCAGAATTATGAAGATGAAGGTAATGAACTTAATATAAATGAATTGGTAAAAAAAATCTTCTTTGACGACTATGAACAAAAGTCCTCTCAAAATGCATGCTGTAAATAGTCACCTTAAATTTGCTCTTGGCAAAAAAAAATTGTTTCATGTTCAAAAACAGTAAAGTTAGGTATTGCAAGAACTTTAAATATATACTCTGAACAGTTAAGCCAAGAAGATTCCTTCAATAAATTATCTAAGAAAGTTAAAGTTAAAGCAAATGACATGGATATACTTATTAGAAAAATCAAAGAAAAAATGCTAATTTCCGATCGTAATCAGAAAATTCAACTACTAATACTGATTCCAATTTCTTGGTCTCACAAAGATATGGTGCAAATATCATGCAAATTGCTGCAGAAAAATGGTATTTTATCTTTTCCTGTAAAAAAAAAAGGAAAGGAAATACTTCAAGAAACAGTAGATAAAATTATTGAATTTTATTGTAATGATGAAAATAGCTAATGTCTGGTAAAAAAATATTTTGTTACTATAGCTCGAATATCTCACATGCAAAAACGTTTGATTCTCTCAAATTTAAAAGAAGCAAAGTTTAAAACCTGTTATCCAGATATAAAGAGCTATTTTTCTAACTTTTGCTCACATCGTCCAAAATGGTGCATTACAGTTGGAGCATCTGGTACGCATACATTATGTGTGTGTACCTACCATCAAAATGTTAATTTAATGATTAGTGCAGTTGAATTATCAAAGGATTATCACAAGCTTATAGATATGCTTGTTTGTAGTAGGGTGAACAAGACTTGCATGATACATCGTAGCCTTTTGCGCCCAGAAGATTCTACATTAGTACATTATCTTGAAAATGAGTTGTACTCTCAAGACGATATTGATGAAGATGATGATTATTGTATAGATTACAAAAAATGGAAAACAACAGACCAATCTAAGCTATTAAGTCTAACAGAAGCGATAAGTAGCTTTTATTAATATTTTGAAAAATAAGTAACAAAAAATTACTGTTCATTCTTTCATTGCAAAAAGTCAAACTGCTTCTTTAAGAAAGTTAAAAAATGGGTTAAGTAGTACTGATGTCATTGTCCTTTTAGATGTCTCAGAAAATTATGAGTTTATTGTACAAGATGAAATACAAAGTTTTCATTGGAAACAAAATTTAAGCAACATTGCATCCAATAGTAATTTATTATAAAGAAAATAATGTCCTCAAATGTGGTTCAATATGTTTCATCTCAGATGATTTACTGCATGATGTAGATATGGTTTATCATGTGATGAAGCTAACAGTTGAACATATTAAAAGCAATATTTCTCATCAAATAGAAAAGTGTTCTTACTTTTTAGATAGGAGTGCTGGCCAGTACAAGAACTGCAAGCGCTTCGTAAATATATGCCACCATCAACATGATTTTGCTATGAAATGTAGCTGGTCTTTCTTTGCAACAAGTCACGGTAAATCACTCTGTGATTTGCCGTGGTAGGACTGTAAAAAGACTAAGTTCAATTGCTAGCCTTCATCGAACAACAACAAATCATATTCTTACAGCATCTGCAATGTTTAATTTTTGCCAAAATGAAATCATAGGAAAAAAATTTTATTACATATACATATTATTAGATATTAATTCGCGCGAAGGTTTTGTACTCAAAATTAACATTGAAATTGATTCCTTGATCTATTGAGTTCCTTTTTGATCCCAACACTCTACTGTATAGTTTAAAATTTGAAGCTCCTCATTCATTCAGTTTGCAGCAAAAACTTATAAGTAAACAAATAAAAAGTTAAAAGACAAAATTTTTTGAGAATAAGGCAATTGTTACATATTATTATATTATTATTAAAATAATATATTACATAATATTATTATTATATACTTTATTAAATTAATAAAAAAATAATAACTTCAATCATTTATAAAAAAATGACTTTCACCACCAATATAAAATGAAAGTAATTTAAATAAGTGAAGAAAAGAATTATTAGATGTCACTCCTTATGTTATATTCGTTAGCAAAAGGAATTTAAGTAACTTATTGTAAACAATAAGCCTAATTTGAGCACTTTTTCAAAATTTTAATGATTATATGATAATTTAGTACATGCTTTTTCCAAATAATAATCTGATTATTTTTCAAATCTTGCTTTTCAAAACTCTGATTATTTTTTAACCGGTCAACCAGCAAGAATTCATTTTGGGAGGTCAAAATAGTACTTTTACTCATTTTGGGCGGTCATTGACCGTTGACCGGCCGTTATTTAACACGCTGGGGTGGTAATAGTTACCCACATCCTAAAATAAAAAAACGTTGAATTCTTAAAAATAATTGTATCTTTAACAAACAAAACAAATTAGTATGTTTCATTTTTTGATATTTTATTAAATATGTTTTATTTCATTACCAAAAATATCAGTGTTGTATCCTATAAAAAAAATGTAACAAACAATTTTATAATGTTTTGTACTAAAACATTTTAGATACCCTAGATTTAAATAGTTGTCTTGGCTTTTAGTAAATAAATAAAATAATCAATTTCATAAATGGAACACTATAATAATCATTTGTAATGATAGACGCTACACGAAGATAAGCCAGAGCCGCCTATCAAAATATTTTGCAAGTCACAACTCACACTTGATATCACAACTCAACTCAACTTGTGCAAAGTCAAATATTTTTATTCTTCTCTAAAAACATTTATGAAAAAACGTAAATTAAAAACATATGGTTTAGTACCTGGCATACCTGACTTGATATGACTATCTTTTCAAATTTTATGACTTGCGATACCTTTATGCAGGTTTCATTACATGCGGTATCTGTTTTGCAAGTTTCATCACTTGCTGCATCTATTTTGAAAGTTTCATTACAAGTAATATTATTAAAACTTGTTACATATTACACTTTAAAAAAAGATCAACTCTCCAGGTCCAACATAGCAGAAGCTGTAATCTTTTCATGTTGTAGTCAACAGCTTCAGTATGTTGTAGTCAACAGCTTCAGTATGTTGTAGTCAACAGCTTTAGTATTATCTTTATTCCAGTAAACTTTTTTTCCAGTAAAGTTTTTTCAAGTTTTTTTTTCTCTACCATTATACATGACATATTTAGAATTTTCACATGGGCAAACGAGCAGTGGAACCTTGGGGAATATTGGGGAAGAGCAGTGGAACCTTGGGGAATATTTTCACATGGGAAACGAGCAGTGGAATACCTTGCGGCCCCTAATATGAGAACGATAATATGTAGAATTGAATGCTTTGATTCTTTAGTAAAAAAGAAAACAATAAAAATAATTTAGCATAAGTACTTCAATGAAACTCGTTCTTATTGATTACATTTAAAAATTATTTTTTTTTTTTATCAAAATTTGGTGCCATAAATCCTTAAGGAAAACTCAACAAATCTTGTCGCAAAATAGGCGTTATTGAGCCCAACATAAACTGTCATAACTTGAAACCAGTTATCCAAATTTTAAAAATGAACTCATTTTGACAACATCTTTATTATCCGCATACTTTGGTATTATTTATAACAAGAGATAATAATAATAATGAAATCGAGTGAAGTGCCTAGTTATAGGAAATTTGATCTATGACAATGAAAATAAATGTTTTTGTAATTTTGTAAATATTTTGTAAGTTATATCTAATGTGCATTTTATTTCCACTTTCTACATGTTGATTGACTTTCTACATGTTAATTGACTTTCTCCTCTATAAGATAATTTCGTTAATAAACAGTTTAATCTTTATAAACTTCTGAATTAAGTAAAATAGTAAGCGGCAAGTCCAATTTTTAATAAACAAACCCGAAATTTATTAATAATTTTAAATAAATAAACACAAAAAGATAAAAAATGAACGAAATATGGACGTTGTTAAAAGTTAGTTATTTTTCTAAAAGGGATCGTCCAAAAATTACACAACGCTAAATTTCACTAATGCTTACTTTATGGACGATCCCAAATTTAAAAGTTGCAGATTTGAATTTCTTTCAAAATAAACAAATTTATTAACCGTTTTTGATGGCTATTTTGTGCTTATTAGGGTTTGTGAAATTGCAATCCTGTGAATATGAGGTATGGTTGTGGTTTTTTTTGCCATATTGTTTCTCACAAGCAACAACGAGATCGCTATTATAATTTAAAAGCTATTTACTGTTTTTTCCGCTTTTCCAGACTTTTTTTTTTGTTATTTATTTAAAAAAAGATTTTTTCTTAAACAGCTTAATATTAAAATTGAATAAAATAAATAGAAAAAACAATAATTTTTAAACTTAATTTTGATTTTTTTTATAGTTATTTTATGTACAAATTAAGTTAATTTCCATAAATTTTAGATCTTTTTCACAATTTTAAAATGGGTGCAAAAAATGGGTGCAAAATGGAAGTTACCACCCTTTGACGAATTTATTTTGGCGTTAGTATAGAAATCTGAATTTAATATGAATTTCTTCAACATTGTTTTATCTACACCCAAATTATTGCATTACATGCTCACAACTTATTTAATCGTATGTTGTGATAACTCTACTCAAAGGCTCGACCAGAACTTTTCCTTTATCAATAATTTTGCAGTAATTACGCTATTATATGATAAAAATTCACGCCGTTGCCGCGTCCCATAGTAATGATTTAAAATTGCTTCTTTAAATCATTTTAGCTCATTATCTTTTTTACAGAGGTTTTGATAACGTTATAATGATTAGTACTTTTATTTTCCAAATAAAAACTTTTTTAGAATTTCGTTGTTGTTAGATTTGTGAGAAGGTTGAGTTTAATAGATGCTGGATATTTGAGCTATGCCAGTTTTTCTTCAGTGAAGGACCTATCAGCAATATCACAAGTAAACACAGCAGCAAAAAAAAATTGACTTGAAATTAGGTCTGCTAAAAAAACCATTCAGAGGACGCGGTGTATTCGTCTGGCAAATATTAGGCACTTCAAACATTTTTCAAGAGGTGATCTAATAGAGCAATTTAAACCCAATCAAACTTTGAACAAGTAGATTTCTATGTACCACAACGTTAGAGAGACTCAACGAGAAAAATTCAGCTTTTTTACAAATTGTGTTTGTGTCCCCCCCCCCCCCATGGTGTTACTGGAAAGTTTCCAGTAACACCATGAACTCAAAATTTATCAATATTTTTAAGTCACGGTTTCAGATAATAGAACTATAGGTAAAAGATTACTCTACAGATGTTGTCCAACAACATCTGTAGAGTAGTCCAAGATCATCTGTACACGTTAGTCCAAGATCATCAATATTTTTTTTTACTCCAACAACATCAGTCCAATATCATCTGAAAATTCAATGACCACTGACAACATATTAAGAAAGATGTAACTACATCTAGTAATTTTTCTCCAAGTTTAATAACATCTGGAAGAATTTCCTCCAGATGTAAATACATGTGAAAAAAATCTTATATGTAACTATATCTGGTTAAAATAATGCATTTATACTTAATTTTTTTTTAAATTTAATTTTTTTTTTCCAGATGTAATTCTCGAGCCCTTAATAAAAAAAAAGACGACGAAGAACGTTGATTAACTTTTAAAAAAATTTCCCACCCACCCTAATCTTATTAAGACCATCCGTTTAATATTTTTTATTTGGTAACAACAAAAACTTTATATCTTAAAATTAAAAAAGAAATTCAATGAAAATTGGTCTAAAAAATTAGAAAATAATTATTTCAGTCACCGATAAAAACAAAAATTTTCAGTGTAAACAGGCTTTATAAATTGTCGACCGAGTAAATCTCGACTTTTCAAAAACGAGCTTTTGGTTTATTTCTTACCTAATTAAAAAACTTATACCAGCATATAAAATCATATTAGAGTTATGATAAAACAGTTGTTAGAAAACATTTGATCGCAAGCCACGCTGGAATTAAATAGTTTTATGCATGTTTTGTAAAAAATATTAGTTTGGATTTAAAAACTGAAATTTTTTATAAAATATACTATTGTTACGTGAAAGATTTAACCCCCTCCCCCTACCTTTTATTAACTCCTTTCCTTTTTATCAGATCTAAACTAAAATTCCCGCCCCCCTCCTTCCCATCTCCTTTCTTTGGATTAAAGACTCGAGAGCACATCTGAAAAAAACCATATATTCAACTACTTATTCTTAACGTAATTGAAAAAAATGTAACAACATCTGCAGTAAAGATGTAACAACATCTGCAGTAAAGATGTAACAATATCTGCAGTAATCACAGTAAAGATGTAACAACATCTGCAGTAAAGATGTAACAACATCTGCAGTAAAGATGTAACAACATCTGCAGTAAAGATGTAACAATATCTGCAGTAATCACATACTTTTTACACAGATTTTATTAGACACCAACGAAATTTCAGATTTTTTTGGACAGATGTTATTATATGTCAGAGTATTTACAGATGATGTTGAACAGATGTTATTGGACATAGCAAAAACTGATATAATACCCAGACCCAAACTATACGTACACTCAGAACAATTTAGAAAAAAACGAAATTGAATGAAAAAAAAAACAGTTGCCATCACATTCGCATACATGTGTTTTTGAATATGCATCATATTTTTTCTCCATCAGAATTATCTGACATTAGACTATGACAGAAAGTAATATCTTTCTTGTCTTTTTTAAATTCTAATTTTTTTTTATACTATTTACTATACAGGATTGCAATCATGTATATCTCTATATAATTGAGTATATCTCGCAATCATCTTCATTGAGTATATCTCGCAATCATCGTTATTGAGTATATCTTGCAATCATCTTCATTGAGTATATCTTGCAATCATCTTCATTGAGTATATCTAGCAATTATCTTTATTGAGAATATCTATGTACTTTATATTGATTGGAAGACGGGGTTGTTATTTATACATAAACAAAGTAAGTAATATCCCAGCCAACATTGAGATACGGGTACCGTACGGGGCCCATACGGGTCGTCGTATGGGAAGCCCAACGGTATCCCGCCGGATCATGACCGCGGTTTCCATATGGGACCCATATGGGTTAGCCCGCCGGGTATCCCGTATGGGTCCCAGTCAAATCCCGTACTTTAAAACCGTAAGGGACCCATATGGGTTTTCAAATGGGACCCATATGGGAAACCCATCGGGAACCCGCCGGATCTTGGCCGCGGTTTTCTTCTGGGGCCCATATGGGTATGCCCGCCGGGTATCCCGTGAGAATCCCACGAGTTTTACCCATTGCAAATCTTGCAAAGCTACGTTTAAATGTTTAAAATTTACAGAAAAAGCAAATTTATATATAAATTGATTGGTTTATTTCAAAAAAATAGTAATTAAAATTACACTGTCGAAATTAAGCAAACTTTTAAACGATTCTTTAATCATGTATCGAATGCTTTCACGGTTATCTCAGGAATTGGAAGCTTTTCCATTGTTGTTAAAACGACTTCTTTGAAAACCTTTTTACACAATATCTTGTTTCAATATGAACTGTAAAAAAATTAAATTTAACTTTAAGTTTTTAATTTTTATAGGTAACACATACATTATTTTTAATATGTTATAACACTCTTACGATTTCTCTTAACACCCTTCAGATAAAAGATGTAATTTTCACCATCGAAGGTAGAAACAGATAACCTTTAATTTTATAATCGACGTTTATTTCAACGTTTTAAAATGTACTTGTAATAGATAAGCACATGCTTATAATAAATTGATAACATTCGTATAATAAATTGATAACATTCCTTTAGTTACTGATAAATAAATTATATAAAATTAATAAATAAATATATTTTTTTATTTATATTGTATATAATTTAATATACATTGTATATATCTTATATACAGTGCCGTGACTACTACATACAAGCCCCCCTCCCATTCAAAAGAAAAAAACCTGTCATAAGGGCTCCAAAATTCTTAAAAACTTATCCAATGAATAAAAAAAAAAATCTAAATAAAAATACTAAATAAAAAAAAAATCCTTACATTTGTAAACGAGCGCCCTAGAAAAAGCTCTGCTTATATATATACATATATATATATATATATACATATATATATATATATATATACATATATATATATATATATATATATATATATATATATATATATATATATATATATATATATATATATATATATATAATATATATATATATATATATATATATATATATATATATATATATATATATATATATATATATATATAAAGAGAGAGAGAAAGAAAGACACTCACATACTCTCTCTCACACACAAACACACACGCACAAACACACACATACGCATATATATATATATATATATATATATATATATATATATATATATATATATATATATATATATATATATATATATATATATATATATATATATATATATATATATATATATATATATGTGTGTGTGAGAGAGAGTATGTTTGTGTCTCTCTCTTTCTCTCTCTCTCTATCTTTGTATTGATGTATGTACTGAAGCCCCCGGCAGCAGGCTATTTGACGTTAGGTGAGTATGACATCATCATGCTCTAACTCAGCAGTATAAAACGACTAAAAAGTTGCAAATTTCTCAAACATAACTTTTTTGTCATAAGATTTGTCTGCTTTTTAAAACCTTTTTACCTTAACCGTATTTTTTTGTAATTTCAAAACAATTATCACTTTTAATAGCTGAAACAAAACACTCTTAACCTTGATAATTTTTAAACTGTAAACAGTGCCTCAATGCACTGATTACTACCATCAAATTAAGGAATACTAAACTTCTATTTATCTTCTTGTATGTGTTTATTTGAGCAACTCTTTGGTCTTTGAACAAGCTTTTTTAATTAACTTAAAAAAGTTTTGGATTTGAAAGAAGGACATCTATCAAGTACTTAAAATTTAACTGTATTATTTTCTATATGTGCTAATAAATGGACATTGTACACAAGTTGATCCTTACGATAAAGTTCACATATAAAACTGCACAAAATAAGTAGCTGAAAAGCAAAATTAACATATTTTTTCAACAAAATAAAACATGAAATTATAAGTACAACTGAAAAATCTAAAAAGTTTGAATAGATTTTTGGCTAAACCATTCCCTTTAAATAACTGGTCCAGTGTATACTATAAAAAGTCTAAGTTAAGTTGCTTTCCATTTCTTAATAACTAATTAAGACATTAATTTTCTAGAAAAATTTCTTAGAATGTAATGATGAATCTGGAACAATCCGCCAGATAAAATATTGACTGTAATCTAAGACAATTTACAACATTTGGGCAATTTAACCATAAGTTGACAAATCTTCGCATTATCCCTAGCATACTAGATGCATAAAGACTAAAGGAAACTTTGTCACCTTGCCAAAATTTAATTCAATTTAACACACCACTAAAGTGTTCAGAATGCTTTTAATGACAAAAAATATGAATCAGTGCTTAAAAATAGTGAAATATGTAGAAGAATTATCTTACCACACCACTCTCCTTTCAAAACACAACATTCACATCAGTTATAACCATTGTGTCCTTTAATACACTTTACAAATGCTCTAACTGGTCCATCACATATGATAACAGCAAGATTGATTTTAATTTCAATATTTTCATAGATAAAACCATCTTTTGCAAGAACTTTAAAATCTACCAAAAAATTATGTAGACAATTAAGGTGACCAACTATTCTCATTTAATGAGTTTTTTACTCTTTTTTCACAAACAGTACTTTTTTCAAATCCTGTACTCTGAAAGTACTCATTTGTATAAATTTGTACTCATTTGTATTTCTAAAACATTTTTTTTAATATTATTTAATTTCAATTTTAATAATTAAATATTAAAAATTATTTTGATAGTGATTTGAATTTCACATATGCATATTGTTTGCCGTTTCCGGCATGTCAGAGGACAGGGCAAACACCAGACACAAGTTTGACAGTGATTTAAATTTTGCACACACATATGGCTGCTATTTTCAGCACAATTGAGAGGCCTTACTGTGTACCTGGAGAGATAGATAGATACTCCAGACCTTTTTTTCTAACAATGTCAAAATTACATTTGTGAAAAGAGATGGTTCTAACATTTATGTATGTAATCCCCAAGCTGATCTTTGATGTGCAGTATGTACGGCATGCTCGACAGTATTGACGCATGAGTAGTATGTACAGCAAAGTTTTTTATCCATCTATTTAATTAAATAAAAGGATAAAAAAACCTTACTGTACATACTACACATGCGCTTATTGTTAATTAACCATAAAATCAAAAATTACAAACTTAATTATAATTTACAAATTCATGTTCGGTGTCACTAATATTAAAAACTAGTCAATGGAGCAACACCTTAATAAAATAAACAAATAAAATAAAAAAATAATAATAAAGAAAGTAAACTACATTAATACAAGTAATAAAAAAAGAAGTATAAGGAACAATAATATTTAAAAAGTTGGAATTAGCACAAAAATATAAAGGAGTAACGCTAAGAAAAATAAAAAAAAGAGAGAATGAACGGATAAGATAAGATGAGTGAGAAAATATGTAAGAGAAAAAAAAAACTTTATCACATAAGTTCAGATAGAGTGACAGAAAACAATTTTTGCAGAAAAATATAAAAAAACAAATTAAAGGTAAATTTAAATAAAAAAATATATACATACACTACTATATACAATATTAAAGGCTATATTAAAACCTATAAACTGACCCCTTTGGAAGATTCCAATCCCGGAATAAAAATGAATTTTTAAAAGAAGTTAAAATTTGCTATGAATATATCGAGAATGGATAATGAACTTTAGAGCATTGAATTGTTTCTAATGGACCCTTATAAATAGTAAAATTTAATGGAAAAAAGTTCCTTCAGCAGTCGAATTTCTAATAAAGGAAGTATAAGATATTGTTATTAATGACAATTTTCTCTTTGAAGAAATTCGAAGAATAAATTTATATTTAAATGAAGAAAAATTGAAGAAATGGAAGAATGAGAAAATAGAACTTGAAAAAAGATGGGTAGATATCTTTCGGCATTTTAGAGTAGAACATATCCCAAATGAAAACTTAAAAGTTTTAATAGAAATTTCTTTGTTGTCCGGACACTAATGCTGCTGTTGAAAGGGTATTTTCACAAAGGAATGATTATTGGAGCAGTGAGAAGTTGCAACTTTCTGTAAAAACATTATATGCTGTCTTAACAGTCAAATTTAATAAGCAATTTAATATGTTCGGATGTGGCAACATTATTAGAGGAACATCCTCATTTAGCATAAAAAATCCACTGAAGAAAAATATTTTTTTTAAAGAAGATAAAGTTTTTTATTGTTTTTTCTTCTTTTTTTTTTACCTATGAAATACTTGATAAGTGTACTCTTTTTGAACAAAAGATAGTTTTGTTCAAAAAGAGTCCCCTTAAGAAAATTAAAAATGGAATTAGATTTTTATGCACCACTTTTTAAACAAATCTCTGAAAACCCAATTTGGGACCCTAATATTGTGAATCCTAGGCCAAGGCTCTGATGGCAACATTTACAAAAAGCAACAACTTTTGGCAAATTTTATTTAAAATTTTTAAAATGTATGTTTAAATTTTATCACTATTTTAGATTTTCATTGAATAAATTCCTATATAAAAATATATTTTGCATAAAATATTTATGGAATATTATTCTCTTTTCCTATCAGCTATCAAGGTAATTATACTGACTTGATCATATTCAGCATTAATCTGAAGCTAATGAGTTTATAGCTGAAGCTGAAATAACAGCTGCAACCTCTACTTTATAGACAACATAGTTAATGTGATGTATATAAATTATAATAATAAATGTGTTTTTTTTTATACTCTAATAGTTATTTTTTTATTTATGATACATTTTTTTTAAACACATGTTTTTTTATAATATTTAATACTTAGGAAATACTGACTTTTGCCAAATATTCTTTAGATAAAAATAATATTTTCTTACATTACTCTAATTAAGGTAATTAACAACGGTAATATTTACTCAAATCATTATATTTGTCCCCAGAAGTTAATGTAGTTCTATAATACATAAGTCTCTTACTAATTCTAATAATAAAAAGTTATTACCATTATTATTATAATTATATTTACTAACCTGTTATTACTAATATTTATCAAAAATAAATTCTGGTTGTTGAAGTCACTTTTACTCATATCAGTATGCAAATATTGTCAACAGGTCAGAGTGCACCATGCAGAAATATTCTTTAACATGCTGCAAAATACAAGATATACATAAGATACATATCAAAAAGACTTATTACCTGGAACTTAACATTTTATCTTGTTTAACTTACAATAACTCGATTATAATAAATAAGCATATGGTTATAATCTATATAATAACTATTATCTTTTTAGTTATTGTTATTCATGTTAAAGTTATCAAGTTAAATTAAAGTTTTATAACTAACGTTTGAATGCATAAGTTCATATCAATAAAAATTTTTATCAGTATTATAAATATAAGTATTATACTACAAGTATTTACAAGTATAGGTATTGTTAGTGTAAGTTATTATTATGTATATTATGAAATTATTGTTAATATTGCAAGTGTACAATTTTAAATCAAAGTCAAAAAATATCAATGATTAAAAAATGAGGTTAATGCATAACAATAAAGCCATTTTTTTGCATTTAAACATCTAATTATATCTTTATTTATATCTGACTATTATATCTGACGGTGGGTAAACTTCGTTAAAATCAGTCATTTTGCTTGCATAAAATATAGATATAAAAATCAATGGAAAAGAGTGGATCTGTATAAACGATTTAAAATCTTTTAATTCCCTAAATAAAACTTATCAATTACATTCCATTTGCCTGTATGCTCTTTTTAAATGTTTCTGACTAAACCAATATTTTGATCAAACTCAAACCATTTATTACAGTCACTAGCAGAAACAAAACTTTATATTTTGATCATTTTAAAAATGAAAACAGTGTCTCAATGGAATATTTACTATATGTTTAATAGTTTCTGGAACATATGTTCAACAAATATGTTAAACTTTGTAAATTTATTTATAAAAAAAAATACAAAAAAATTCTTTTATTATGGTAATAAATAAATGAAATTTTAAAACAACGTCTTTTTAATAGAGTTTCACAGTGACAAAACACATCAAAAAAATTTTCTTTTTAATTATTATGTAAATATAATGTATAGAAAAAATATAATGCATAAAAGTTAAATTTTTAATCTTATTTCACGCACAATACGAATTATAAATGGCACCCATCGAGTAAGTTTTGTTAGGATTTTTTTAATTATCAGTTTAAACCTTTTGGGAACCTTATGGGAAACCCGTAAAATCCCCAGATTCTTCGGCCCTGATAAAAACCAGATAAAACCCAAACGAGCAAATATGCTAAATTTTTTTACCACATGGGACCCGTCTGGAAACCAAAACACTTACCGTAAACGGGGGTGAATATGAACGCTTTTTGAACATTTTTGCATCATGAAAGAAAACTGTTGGCCTAATCGCAACCATTTTTTTTGTAACAGAACATTATACTACTCAGCTTCCTGAACAGATAACATGAAGTTTGTTTTACATGGAACATATTTTTATTTAAACTAAGTTCATGTGAAAAATTAGCATACTATGTTTAAAAACTAGTTTTTTCAATATATTAACGTTAATAACATGTTATAACATGTATCACAATATTTACAAATCTGTTCCACATAAAAACAGAACATTAAATATCACTATCCTCAAATTTCTTCAAATGACTCACACATGCTGCATACAAAGTATAAAATATTTTCAATATTGAGCTCATAATAATCATCTTTATCATAAATGAGGCCACAACACTGGAGGTGATATGGTCATTTGTCGCATTGAACCCACACGTCGTCGCTTAACTCTACCCATTTTTGGTTACAGAAAGTACAGTACCAATCATTATCTGTGTTGCTTTTTAGCTCTGTTGAACTTGATGGAATTGACTCAACTAAAGAATGATTTCTTTTACCTGGTACCACCTTTGGACCACGAGGTTTGCGTTTTGTAGTTGGATTTGTGCCTAACCCTAGATTGTTTTTTAGAATATCTAAAACAGATTCGTTAAAAACCATAACGGTGTCATTACCACCAGGGTCTTCATATTTTCCTGGAAGACGTTTAATAACCTCTGTTTTGTCCACAGGGTAGATTCCCGTTGCTTTAAATCCGCTAACCAAAGCTACTGGTCGCAAAGTATTATTTAGTTTATTTAAAAGCGTAGGTAAATGTTCTTTTGGGATAGCTCCTTTGATACGACTTTCTGATCTCCACTTCAAAAGAATACTCCTCCACGACTGCTTTAATCCTCTAAAAACAGCAACATCTAATGGTTGGCAGAGATGAGTCGCATTTGGAGGCATTGTTTTAAACTTGATGTTATGTTGAATCGTGGCTTTAATAACTTCAGGAGAAAAATGTGAACCAAGATTATCTCCAATCAATAGTGTTGTTCCGGCTTTTGAAATAGCAACAGGCAAATATATTTCCATAAACCATCTGGTAAACGTCCTACCATCAAACCACCCGTTAGGGGTGATGTCGTAAATAGTTCTAGGTGGTCCACCTTGAGTCCAACCCTGGTAAAGGTTCTTTGCTTTGTAAACTACCATGGGCGGCAAAAACTCTCCAACAGCATTGCCAGAAAACATTAAACTGGTCGACTGCTTCGAATGTTTTTGTTTTTTTTCGACACGGTGCCCAAGGCCACGACGAACAATAACGGATTTGGACCTTGGATTGTCTGTTATATTGGTCTCATCATAGTTATAGATACTTTCTGGAGGTATATCCTTCAACTCTTTATACAAATTATCAAAATATTTGTTAAGGGTATCTTCATTGACCATGGCTCTACTGTGCTTAACATTATCAGCAACCCTGTTTGTTAAGTTATGTCTCTTCATGAAAGACTGAACCCAATCTACCCCAGGCATATTGTTTTTGAATCGATTGTCAGTTATACTCATTTTATCACAATATGATTTGACTAAAAGTCTTTTATCCAAAGAATCAAATGGTACCTTCCAATCAGTCATATGTACAATTGTTTGGACAAATAAATTTTCTGTTATACTATCAAGTCTGGTTTGTCCGCCGTTTTTTTTCGGAACTTGATCCCCAAGCTTAACTTTTTTGTGTAATGTTTCTAATGGAATATTGTACTTTTTTGAAGCTTTCCTGAAGCTAAATCCATGGTTTTTGATTTTAATTAAAGCTATTTCTAAGTCTTTTTTGTGTAACTTGTTTTATAAGCTCTACTGTTTTCCTTTCTCTTGTAATTTCGAGGCATAGTTCTAAAAATTAACAAAATATAATAAAAAATCGTGTTAAAAAAATGTCATTTTCAAATGAGCTTATAATCGGATACAGACAAGTTATACATTAAATTATTGTTTTATTAGAACATTATTTACCTGAACCTAAATTTAGGTAACTTTGATGACGTTTAGATGAGCGGTTCTTAAGATACTCCTTGATAGGTGGGTTAATAACACGAACCACGTAGCTTGTACTGTTTATATGCGATAGAGAAAAGGCGGGAAAAGAAAATTTTGAGGGCAGCCGAAAATTATCTTCCACACATTATATTTAAAGCAAGTGAGTCAAAAAATTTCAATTTTTAGCTATATTTTATGTGCTGCTTCACCCTTAAGTTAAGCTAGTACTAGTGTTCATTTTCACCCCGCTGTTCATATTCACCCCCGTTTACGGTACCCGTCAAAATCCCGTTCCTGTAAGCCCAGACAAAAACCGTACGGTACCCGTCTGGCAATGTTGGCTGGGATCTCATTGAAGCATGCACTTTCACATTTAGAGCAAAAATAAATCCTTTGTCATTGATTTGTATTTGAAAATAACTGTGCCTGTAAATAACTCTATAGAGAAAGACTGCTACTGATACTACTGCTTTGTAGATAAGCTGTTCAGCTTCAGTCTACTCAGAGAAATAATCAGTAGGAACAGTAATATAATTGTGTTCATTTGATTCAGGTAATTTTAAATAAATTTCCATCAACTTGCTTTATTACATATTTTTCCACTTTACCAGATTTAAAAGCAGGAGACAATTTAAAGGTTTCTGTTAGAGATACTTTTTCATCATTTACATTGAATTGAGTAACATAGTTGAGGATATACTTCGAATGACAAAATAATCTTTTAAAAATTGGCTTTCTCACAGTATTAATACCTAAGAGGAAGGTCTTGGAACTTCTGAGAAAGATTTTGCAATAATGCAAAAACTTTCTCAGAAAGCATTTTGAAATATAAAATTTTTCATAAGATTTTTCATAATTGGATTAATCTTACTCAGAAGTTCCAAGAAGTTCATTTTTTTACTTAAGTTTATCCAAGACCTTCATTTTTTTACTTAAGTTTATCCAAGACCTTCATTTTTTTACTTAAGTTTATCCAAGACCTTCATTTTTTTACTTAAGTTTATCCAAGACCTTCATTTTTTTACTTAAGTTTATTCAAGACCTTCATTTTTTTACTTAAGTTTATCCAAGACCTTCATTTTTTACTTATGTTTGTCCAAGACCTTCATTGACTTTTTTACTTATGTTTAATTGCACTTCCTGATTTGTTACCACAACAACAAACAAGTTTGTTTGTATTAAATTTTTACAAGTTGTTTTGAAGCTATTAACTTTTCAATTTGCTAATTTAAAAATAATATTTGTGTTATTATACAATAAACGAATCCCAACATCTTTCCATAACATAAACTTTCCTCACCTTGCCAACAATTTTTTTTTTGCAATACACCAACTTATTGTCATCAATAACAAATTTTTTATACTGCTTTTCATATTTGAATCTTCAGAAAACCTTTTTTTGTTAAATTTCCAGACATCATTAAAGGTAATATTTTTGTGCACCTTGAAAACATTGAAAAAATAAACGGTATAAATTGAAAACTAAAAATTTATTTAAACAAAAACGAGCGCAGTAAAGTTATAACGTTAAAATATTACTGCCTCGTAATACTTTAACGTTTTTAAATAATAACGTTAAATAATTTTTTTTTACCACAAAGGAACTTCGAGAGTTTAAAAAATCCACGCAGTTTTTTAACGCAGTAATTTAAAAACGCTACTCAGCAATTCCATGCAACACGTTAATGGAAAGCAAAAGTTTGCAGTATTTACATATTAAATATAAAAAATAAACTTTATCATTGCTAACTTTTATTATAAAAACTAAACTATTACATTTTATTTACATTTTTACAGAAAACATGCGCGTCATCAATATGTTACGCCGTTAGGCTCTTATTTTTGATAAAAATTTATAATAAAAAACATATTTTTTTACTAAAGTAATATAAATTTAAAAATTTTTTTTAAACGCATGAATATTATAAAACTGCATTTCCTCGATAAAAAGCAAAACATCGAGGCATGTAAAGTTGATGTACACCATCACATTAATCAATTATAGATATGATGTTCCCACTTACAACTTAGTTTTGAAGTGCAAAAAATTTTTACAAAACGCATGCTCTAACATTTTAAAGCTAAAAAAGGACCAAGCTCATATCCATCTTTCAAGTCGACAAACAATACAACAGGTTTTTCATTGTGACACTTGTGAGATCTTTAAAAGTATGAGACAACTTTTGCGTATCTATAATTCTATATTCAGAAATCAATAAAATTTGTATCTACCTAGCGAGCAAATACATCCGAGGGACGTCTATACGTCCTATGGACGTCACAAGTCTGTAGGACGTTTTGAAGACGTCCAGCAGATGTGCTGTACCCGCTCGGTATAGAATATGGTTAGAATATTTTATAGCACCAATTTTTTTTTCTTTTCTATATGATGTTGAGGCATTTACAGCAGTATCACTAACGTCATTTTAGTTTTCATCATTTACACTGTGAATAAAGGAGTTAGTGTTCATCAAAATACGATTGGGGTCGATTCATTTTGAACATTATCAACAACTTCTTTACAATTGATAATTTTTATGACTACTTCACGTCTTTTGCTCGGTTTTTAGAATGCCTGGCGCATTAAAATAGCTTTTACCTGAGTACATTTGTCACCTTGCTTGTTTTTGCTTGACTGAACAAGAAGGATTCCAAACAAGCTACGTTTTATAAGTAACTTTTTAACAAAATGTTACTGGTACATTTTATAACTTTGTTGTTGCTTATTTTTATTTTTTCTAATTTTTATAGCCTGTTTTTATTTTTTAGAAGAAGTTAGAACTAAAATGTTTGGTAAAATAGTTTTTTTAGTAAAATGTTTCTTTTTTAGTAAACTGTTTCATTTTGTCGTTAGTCTTTTTAGAACATTTTAAGCAAGTATTGTTTTAATTTTTAGAGCAGTTAAAAAAAATCTGATGGTTTTTTTAGAAGTTCAATTTGTTTTCTTATTTATAGATTAAGATTGTTTTTTGCAAAAAGAATTATATATAAAATAAAGTTTTATATATGTATTTAATATGAAAAGTTAAATAAAACAAGACTGTTATTTGTGTTCATGTAAGCTTATATACATAAGTTTGCGTTTATTTTGGTCTATTTTATATTTCTCTATATCTATACTATATGTATATTTTCTCTTAGCAAAAATTATTGAGAATAGAAAAATAAAAAAAATTCTTCTGAAATTTGTCAAAAGAATGTTGTGTTATGCTTCATTTTAAGGTGTCTAAATATGTATTTATTTTTCATTTTTTAGAAGAAGTTAGAACTAAAATAGTGGTAAAATAGTTTTATTAGTACAATGTTTTTTTTTTAAGAAAACTGTTTCAGTTTTGTCATAGTCTTTTTAAAACATTTTAAGCAAGTATTTGCTTTATTTTTGAGAGCAGTTAAGAGGAACTGATCGCTTTTTTAGTAAGTTTAATTCATTTTTTCATACATAGGCTAAGATTTTTTTTTATAGAAAGAATAATGAGAATAAAATTTTATTTATGTATTTAATATGAAAAGTTAAATAAAATAAGACTGTTATTTGTGGTCATGTAAGTTTATATACATAAGTTTGCGTTTATTTCAGTATATTTTATATTTCTTTATATCTATATGTATATTTTCTCTAAGAAAAAATAATAAGGAATAGAAAATTAAGAAAATTTGTTCTGGAATTTGTCAAAAGAGTGTTATGTTATGCTTCATTTTAAGGTATCTAAATATATATTCATAACAAATTTTTAATTTTGTTTTTAAATGGTTTAATCATTTTCATTACTTTAGATAAATATATACTGACTGACATAACTTCATTTTTATTAACAATGTTGTGCATTGTAGTCTGCATTCTTTGTTACATTAAAAATAATTGATGCTAATAAATGTTGTTTTATAGTTGTTAAAAGTTTGCATATATGTTTGCATGTATAATATGCTTAAAGTTAAAATTTTTTTGATAAATACGCGTATGTGGTGATATATGTTATATAGTTGTTTTATAAATGTGTTTATATAAATGTGCTTTTATAATAGTATGAAATGTATTATATCTAATTTGTGCAAGATTATTAAATGGGGTGTTTTTATATGCAAGTAACATTAAAAAAATATATTGTGTTTTATAATTAGTATATATTTTTATTTAATGTTGTTTCCATGATTTCAAAGTGGAGTGAGTTGGCAAACGTGTAGAGCAAGATTTATCAACCTTACCAGTCAAGCGATGTTACTGCTTTAGGTCTAAGTGTTGCCTAGCTTTTAATATAACTATTCTAAAAACACGTTGCATTATCTTTAATAATTTTTTGCGTAATGTTGTTACCTTTGGCTTATCTTTACGTTGGTGTCAGCTGTTAAAAATGATTAATAGGTACTTTCATTACTAGAACTCACTGCTTTTATTTATTATTTTTCTTTGTATTTACTTATTCGTTACATTTTTAACTTCAGATTTATAGTGGTTTTATTTGCTATAGAATAACAAATCATTTTGAGTTTTTTAAAAATATCTACTCCAGTCAACATTCAAAGTTCAATGTTACATATACCATTTTTAAGTAGCTTCTAGGCTTTTTTGATGCTTTTCTTATTCAAGTGGTTTTATAAGCAAGGTCTGCAAGCAAATTTGAGCTGAAAAGTTTTTCAGCTTTCAAAGAGAATCAATGTTGTTCTCTGTTTAATTTAATTTTTTTAAATAGAGTAGTTTTAATGAATAAATGTTTGTTTGTTCTTGGTTTTTTACTTATTTGTTTTTTAGATTCTTAAGAAATAGGCAACTTAGCAAAGCAAGATTTATTTTATTTTTTAGTTCAATTGGAAAGAGCTAAAGTGCTTTTTAGTCACTTCAAATCATTTGTTTCCTTTTTTAAACAGAAGGGTTAATAATAAAAATATTTAGACAGTCGAACTGTTACTGATTTGAGTAAGTTTAATGTTTTGTTTTACTTTATATTAGATATATATTTTATCTATTTAACATGGAAAACTGACTGTAATTAGGATGGCATTAAGGTTGTGCCTGAAGGTTAAAATAACTTTGCATTGTAGTCTAAATTCTTTGCTAAATTAAAATAATGTTAATAAATTTTGTTTTATATTTTTCAATTGTAAAATTATAAAAAGTTCATTTATTCAGTTGTAACAGTAGTATAATCACTGGTAATATATATTTAATGATAACAGATGTATAATATTAGGCTCGAAGAAGTTATTAGTGTAAATGGTTATAGGTGACTTGAAATTGTTGTCATATAAAAGAAATAGATCTAGGCGTAATAAAATTATTTGTCGTTGAAATTGAAGAAATTTTGCTTGATGAACCGAAAACTTACTTGACAGAATTCAGTGTCAAGCGGTGTTGATGTCTATTATTTGACTTAACATTAGACACTTTAAAATAAAGCAAAGTATGAATTTTACTATTTATTGTAACAAATAATAACAGTTTCAATTTTAAATGATTTTTTTTTGTTTTGTTTTGTTTTGTTTTGTTATCTTAAACATAATTGTGTTCATTTTTTTTTAGTTGTCTTTGTCATCACTTGATTATTTTGCTTACTTTTGAAACATGGTTTTAATTTTGTAAATTTAATATGATGTGAAATTTACAATATTATTCATTTGTCAACAGTTAGAGAGAAGCTGGAAATTAATTAAGAAATGCTGGAAATTAACTTTTAGTTAAGGTAAAAATAATTTTGTTTATTGGTAGCATAATAAAACCAGTTACTGTTATTTATTGCATGACTTTTTTACTTTTTCTAACATGATGTTTTTAAAACACTTCCTCTCTCTCTTAGATGAGACTTAAATAAGAATTAGTATTGAGAATTGTAGAGAGAGAATTGATTAAACTCTGTAATTACTGAGCTCTGATTAAACTCTGTAATTACTGAGTTCTTGCGTATTTTTTAATACTGCAATTGATAATTTGCTATTTAAAGATATTCTTTAAATTGTCCCTTGGTTGTTCAAATATTGTAATAAATAAAATCTTTTTAGTTTCAAGTATTTTCTCTTAGGGATCGTCTATATATTACGTAACGCGAAATCAAACATAGACAAAAGAAATATCTCAAAAACCGTGTTTCTCTCATGGTCAACTATATGCTGCATTTTCAAGAACTATACCATTTAATAGTTTGTTTTTCAAAATTGATAAATATCTTATTCAAGGTATAGTAGGTAAAAAAATGTATCATAAATATTGTTATATTTTTTAAAGTTCTTAATTTATAGTCTTTAGATTTTCATTTCGAAAATTTACTGTTAAAGGTTGTGAGCACATTTTGTATGTATAACTTTATTTATCATTATTTTTTTTTTTTTTCATAGTTTTTGGTGAATATATATCTATCATTCAATAGTTGTAAAATGTGTTTATACGTGTTACATAAAGTCATATTTGTTTATAGTTATATATATGATTAAATTATAAAAGCCAAAACAACAATTTATATCTTAGTTTGATTTTTTTTTAGTATTGTTAATGCTTTGGTATTTCAAAACAGGTTTTATAGTTACATTTTCGATAAATATTTAACTGCAATTTCAAAATAGGTTACTATAAATAGGTAAATCGATTTTTGGTAATTGTGTGGTGGTTTTTTTTTTTTTTTTTTTTGGTAATTATGATATCATAATTTTATTACTTTTTTATTTTAGAACTACGTTATGACGCATTTATAAGATTTATAAAATAAAATAACCTGATTTCTTTTTATTGTAAATTTTTGTTAGTTAAAAAGATATAAATATAAGCTATTAGTTAATTTTATATTTTATCTATTTTTTGCCTAATAATTTGTTGTACGTATTTTAAGGGGATCTTTGTGAATGGGGGGTCGTAACTAAAAACCTTTAAAAATATGAAGAATATTGTAGTTTTGCGCATTAATATCGAGTTACTCAAGTTTTATTTATGTGTTTAACTAATTAGTTAGCTTAGTCTGTATTTGCAACACTTTTGAGGAAAGAAAGAAAACATTCTTATATATGTAGATCATTGTTTTACATTTTATTATTTTATTTTATTCACCTGGCCACCATTAAAGCAAAAAGAGGGAAGGAACCTCTTTATTAGAGTCAAAATATTTAGGAAAATTAAATTTCGAGTTACAAAAGGAATTTTTAGTAAATGGTGGCAAATTACCGTTTACTAAAAACTAATGAAATAAAGATTACAAACAAATAATATAGAAATGGTCTGTGTTGAACAGACTTAACAAGACCCGGGTCGTATCAGCTCGGTTTACAAATTTTTATGTCTACTTATCTCTTATAATTTTTGTTTTAGGTTTGTCATATGATGCATTAATGCATTAAAAAATTTGTTATACCCATGTTTGATCGTAAATTAAATTTTTTTTGTTTGAAAGGTATTTGTACTCAGTTGCGTAGTTATTTATAATAAACTTTGTTACTTTTTATAAATTTATTTAAATGTGTGCATTTAACATTTTTAAGTTAACAATTTTTTTTTCTAATGAACAATTAACCAAGGGGATACCAAAAAATTGATAACTCCTGTATAATATAAGTTAACTTCATTTTAATCTTAATGGTTCGTGTTATAAAAATTATTACAAGGATTTAGTTGACACTTTCGTCAATTTAAAGCATGACGAAGTGTTATTATTTTGTCTCAGTAACTAAAAACGTATTGTGTTAAATTTAGGAAGGTCGATAAAAATGGTTCTGCCTTTCACTGTTATGACCTATGCCATTTGTAAATTACTTAAATAATGTTAAGTAGTAATTGTAAATGTTAAGTAGTAGTTGGTAAATTATTTTACCTTATACTTTTTATGTTAATTTTACAGATGGATTAATTTTTTCAAGCTGAAGGCGATTTTCTAAAAGGGTATTAGTTAAGATTTTGCAACATTAAACTGTGGAAAACAGCCACTATAAATTAATTATGTAACAGACCGACCAAAACTCGTATTACGGGTTGCTTTTTGCTAGTTATTTATTATTAGTTGCATTATGGTAATGTAATAAGGTAAAACTATTTTAAAAATATACTGATCATGAAAAACTTAATGATTTTTTAATTTAAAAATATTTTATTTTAGTTAAGCAGCCAAATTAAAATTTATAACTAAAAAAATTTCTAATATACAAATATAAAAATTTTTAGAAAACTTTTTAATTGAATTTTCACTATTATTTAATGATTACAAATGTAATAAAAAAAAATCTTTTAAAAAAAAAAAGCCATTTAAGTTAACTCATCTTATCAAAGCAGTTTAAATCTCTTTAAGAAATCTCTTTAAGAAAAATTGGGATTTAATTTTATAGAAAACAATTTCGTTTCACTTTAGTCGCTTATTTTAACTTAACTTTAATTTTCATTTTTCTTATGTTCGCTATATTTATTTCAAGTAAACTAAGGTATTTTAATATCGCAATTGTTACTAATGGTTACTTATTATATAAGTTATACTGCTGTTAAATAACCTAAACCTTTCAAAGTATTAGCGGAACCATCCATTACACAAACACGTCTATAACCACGGGAAACGAGTAATTGACCAAAAATCATCGGTTGGAGCCCCTTTGGACCAAGAATAAGAATCATGCAACCTTTATTAGATTCTAAAATAGCTGTAGCAGGTGAAGAGACATACTGGTTACTTTCGTTAACTACCGTTTTAAAAGGTATATTTACACTGTTTGGCAAGTGACCGCTCAAAAAATCTTCTTCCGCGCGAAGATCGACAACTAACACTTTTTTTTTTTGTCTGCTTTTCAGTGGATTAGAACCATTGATCGATTTTGGCTTTTTCATTTGGTTGAATTTTTCCTTTAAATTCGTCGATGAAAAACTTTGCTGATATATCAAAGAGGATATTCTCACCAAATCTCGAGAAGATATTCTAAGACAAATTTCTCCTTTAAGTTGCGCCAAAGGTATAAACTCCTTTTCGGGTAAATTCATAAATTGTTCTTCAGCTGGCGCCTTTACACGATTTGTTGGATTATCTTCCTTTCTAAGACCAGCACTGGGCGGCGTACAATTAAAAAGCTTTATAGAATCTTTTACACAGCGCTCTATGTCAATACTAGGCATATCAGAGAACAAAAGAATGCACTCATTAAAACCATAAGATAATAGTTGATCTTTAAACTGCATGAGAATTGAAACTCCGATGCATAATGGAAGCATAGAATTTCCAAGTAAAAGGGTATCCCATAGATGGTATATCTTTTGAAGAGGGAACACGTGAGAAAACATCGTTAAAAACCAAGGTATTGCATATAATTCAGGAACAAAACCTATTTCATTGAGATGATTGAACAAGTCAGGCTCGTGAAAAGCAATAAATTGGGAAAAAATGGCCAAGTACTCCTGTATTACTTTGGAATTGTCTTTTAAAAAAAAATTATACAAATATTTAGAAATGAACGCCGATAAACATGCGTATGCTAGTGCCTCATTATTAAAATTAAGAGTTAAAAATGGTGCACATAAAGAGTCCAAACCTTGCCAATAAACAAGCTTTTCTTGGGACACAACCCAAGCTTTTAGTATTCTCTTAAGTTTATTATGAGCTGTTGGGGAAGCAAGTAGGTGATTGTATTGATGACATCGAGGAATATCAACTTCTATCTGTCTGTCAGTTGTTGTAAAAGACTCTTTATCTATTCTATCATAAATGCTAAAAATATCACCAGTAACATTCAGTAAAACAGCCCATACCTTTGCTCGAACTAAAGGTGAAATATCAATTCTTGCTTCTTTAACCAACCTTTCCCTGGAATGAGGATATCCATTTAATAGTCTGTCAAATAATACAATACGATAGAATTGGTATTCAACATTGTTTTCCTTTATTATTAAAGGCAATTTTGCTGTTTCTGAAGTATCAGTAGGATATAAGTCATCTTCTATTACTAAAGGATAATATGCTGTTGGATTTATGTTTGACAGACGATGTCTGAGCTGATAAAGACTGACAGATATAGTTTTACCGTCAAAATGTAAAGCTTGATCATTATCCATCCCAAAATCTTCACCACTGCATAGAACTACAGTGGGGAGCATTACTATTGAAGGTTTAGTTTTAATAAGTTGTTGCTTTTTAAGCTCATTAAAAATGTCACCTCCGGCAAGGCACCATAAATGGTAAACTTCTACAATAGATCTACAAGATAAGTGATCTTCTTCAAACGCATTAGCTTCAAGTATCATCTTATTAAAATCAAGCATTTGAAGATTGGCTGAACGATATAGTTCAGGAAACCGATCACCTATCACACGATTGTTGGTATAAACAGTTGAATCACATACTGAGCTTAAAAACTTGTGATTAAATAAAGTATACACTGAAGGGCGTAATATAGGATTTACGGTTAGGCACAAACTTATAAAAGAAATGAAGTTTTCATCTGTACTTGCAACCTTCTCATTGGCTTCACTTACTTTCAGTATATCTTTAAAGCATGTTGGATTTTCTTTTAACAATTCAATAAGAAATTTAGCTATTTTTGATGGTGAATCTCGTAATTGACCCCAAAGCTTACCCTCAAGATAGCAGTCAAGTAATATCAATCCAAGTGACCAAATATCTGCACTTGCATTTGAAGGTCCGTATAAAGAGTTATATCTTATACCAGAAGCAACAACTTCAGGACTCATATATAAAATATCACCAATAGGAAATAAAACACTATCACCAAAAGATGTCATGTGGTAAAGACCAAAACAAGAAAGCTTGGCTCGATTATTACAATCTAACAAAATATTGCAAGGAGACAAGTTTCTATGCACATAACCACAGGAATGTAAATATTCTAAACCAACAACAATGTCATAAGTCAACTTTTTTATTTCACTGATACTTACAAATCTATTCATGGAGAGTAAAAGGTTATCTTGGTAGTGTTCTGAGATAACCACAATACGTTCATGATTGCCACGAACTATGTCAATATACTGACAAATATTTGGATGTGATAGTTGTTTAAGTTCTTGGAACCTTCCGTAAATTTTTATAGAGTTTGGAGTTACAGGTAAACCATTTGTACCACATGCACCAGAGGGATGAGCTGAAGCAAGAAAAGTGCACAAACCAATATCAGCTCTTCCAAGATTTTTCATGTTTTCAAACTTTTTTATTTTATTTAACTAAAAGCTAATTCAAAATCAAAAAACACAATAGAAAAAAAGAACATAAATAAAAATAAAAAAGAAGTTTACTTATATATTATAAAAGCAAAAATCTATAAAAATACAAGTGAAAAACAGTATGAATTATTGTTATTAATTTCCATAGATAAGTTGAAATTTTTACAAAATGTAAAATTCTTTATTTTTATATCAACAAAAATGTTTTTAAATATATATAAATATAATTTTGGTTTAAACCTAGAAACTTTAAAAATATTTTCATTCAAAAATCTTTCCAAACTAAAAATACAAGAAAAGATAAAAAACAAGACTTATTAAAAACGGATGCATAATATACATACGGATGCACAATATACATCTATATATATATATATATATATATATATATATATATATATATATATATATATATATATATATATATATATATATATATATATATATATATATATATATATATATATATATATACACACACACGCACACACTATAATATAAATATATAAAGTAAAAGTTCAAACTAGAATTCTTTATTTTATTAAACATTTTCTTTATGTTTGATTTTCATTTTTTTAATATTTGAGCGTGTTGCTAAACTTGGAGTTGTTAGAGTATTCGATTGACTGTTACTTTGTTTTTTTGTTTGCTTGGTGTTGTATTGTTTTACTTGGCGCTGTTTTTGACAACTGTTTATGTGTTGATCGTTTATATTTTTAATATCAAGACATGATTTTTTACATATAGCTAACTCATTAAAATTTGAAGAAGCTTTAGAAACACAAAGTTTATCCCAATTGGTAATCCTATATTTCCACAGTTCTTTGTTCAGATCAAAATCCCAAATATTTTTGCATGGTGAATGATTAAATCTCATAAAGTAAGCTTTTAAAGTAAACTGAACCTGCTCAGCAGAGGTTTTACCTTTCTTGTAGACAATAATATTTTTGAAAAGTTTTTGACAAAGCCCATTATAATGCGCTGCATGCATTTTCCATAAATGTCTTACAGGGTAAGGTGCAACTATGCTAGCTAAATTCCAGTCTTGAAAAACTACTTTGAGTTCAATAAACTCAGTATACGCTTTTAGAGCAGCTTTTTGAAATTCTTTTGGCCAGGTGTGACAAACGAACGTGATGGGCAAATCAGCAATAAATTCATCTAATGCTTCTTGATTAACAACTCGATTCTAAAAATATATATATAAAAAACTTTGTGTTAAGGGGATGTGAAGTCCTAAAAATGATTTATACTCTGCCCTTGGTGTCAAGGAGCTTTAAAAGCTTTGAGAAAACTTATGAATTAGTTAGAAGAAAAAAATCAGGATATTTAGATAACAGAAATTTTCAATTTTAAACTGAGCCCTTGTGTAATGACAGCTAGAGACTCTAGGTTAAAAAATTTTAGGCTCCAAGACTTTAAATCCACTATAGTTTTTTTGCATTCAGTTCATAAGTCTCTCAATAACTTTAAAGTTCCTGGTCTATTTTTGGATTATACATCCCTGGCAAAAACTATTAAAAAAACAGTTATAATTGTAATATGCAGTGTAATTTAAAAAATTGCCTTTATTTTCTGAAATCAGATTGACAAACCATCCTGGTCATGGCTATACACTGAACCTCTATTAAAAAGGTGAGGCTTTTTAGCCCTGATGAAGGTAATTTATCTAGAAGAAGAAAAACTTTGATACCCCTATTAGACCATTAATTTTAGGTATTTATTCTTTATATAAATTACATTAAATATAAAACAAATATGAAATTAGTTTAATCGAAAAAAGGTTTGTTTTTTTTTCGATTGAACTTATTATTAGAAATATAATTTCTTACAATTTATTGAGAATTTAACTTTTAACTAACAGATTAAAAATTTAATTTTTTGTGAATTAACTGATTATTAGAAAACTTATTCAAAAAAATGTAATTCAGTTATTTCCATTAAATATGACAGAATGTAACAAATAGACAAAAAAAATTTACACTGTAATAAATTTATCAAACCACTTAACACAATTCAGATTTATAATAAGTTTTCTTTTCATAAAGAGACAGTATTCATATTTGTTTATCTCTAAACAATTCTTAACTATATAATACCTTGATAAGAAAGTCATCCATCTATCACAGAATATTGATAAAAGAACTGTTAAAATCTAAAAAAAATGCATTTGAATAAAACAAATCCCCCAAAAAGTATGTTTTCACTAGCTTTATAGGCAGAAGAACTTTATTAGGTCTAAAAAAATTGGTCAAATAAAGTCTAAAAAATTTACTAGGTCTTCAGCAACATTTCAGTTTATTTCAGGGACTATAAGGTGACATTCATAAAAATAGCAAACAACCAGAAATAATACATCACTATTTCAATGTCTCACATATATTTCAAGAAATTTAAACAGGAGTTGTTAAAAACAATAATTAATTTTAGATTTACTTTTTTTTTTTTTTTAACAATTACTTTTCCTACTTCCTATTTAACATATAGCTTCATAGTTTATAAAGTGATGAATTACAGTTTTCACTTTTAACATATATATATATATATATATATATATATATATATATATATATATATATATATATATATATATATATATATATATATATATATATATATGCGGTAGTGGTGTAGTGGTAGAACGCTCGCTTCATAAGCGAGAGGTTCTGAGTTTGATTCCCACCATGTCCTAGGTAATAGCGCACTCAACTTGTTTCTCCGCAAAGTGATCTTGTTCGTCAAGGTTCGTGTTTCGGAGTTATAGAGTTGAGAGAGGGTTTAACCGCAAGTAGCCTCCTAATCTGTAATGGCCTTCTTGGCCTTGGGGAGGTGAATTAAAATATATATATATAAAATATATATAAATATATATATATATATATATATATATATATATATATATATATATATATATATATATATATATATATATATATATATATATATATACATATATATATATATATATATATATATATATATATATATATATATATATATATACATACATATATATATATTTATATACATATATATATATATATATATATATATATATATATATATATATATACATATATATATATATATATACATATATATACGTATATATATATATATTGTGTATATATATATATATATATATATATATATATATATATATATATATATATATATATATATATATATATATATACATATATAGCAAACTCCCAGTTATTCGAACCTCCACGGGGTACAAGAATTTATTTCGAATAACCAAGACTTCGAATAACTGAGTGCGCGAGTCTGTTAAAAAAAGCTCATAGAGAATAGAACTTGCTTCCAATAACCAAGAACTTCGAATAAGTGCCGGTTCGAATAACCGGGAGTTTACTATATATATATATATATATATATATATATATATATATATATATATATATATATATATATATATATATATATATATATATATATATATATATATATAAATTTTAATAAAAATCACAACATTTTTTATTCTTGACATGTTTCGTAGTCTTACTACATTTTCAAAAGATTTAATTTACAATTAAAACTCTGGTAAATAAAATTAAAAACTGAAGACAAGTTTATTTGTCCATTAATTTTTTACAGAGAAAAAATTAACGGACAAATAAACATAATACAAACCAATATAAAACTATATTACAAATTATGACAAAATGAACTTCCTAATATTATTTATTTATTTACACTTTTGCCGATAAAAAAAAATTAACAGTCGTAACTTATAAAAAAAAATAATTACATGACCGGGGCTAGAAGAAGACAAATTTAGTCTTATCATTAAGCCCCAAAGTCTTATCATTAAGCCCCAAATTAAAATATTAATAATAATAATAATAATAATACTAGGGTCGTTTCGTGCCAAATGGTCTAAAATTTTAGGATTCCAACATGGACCCCTTCAGATTTTGATGAAACTTAGTGGGTTGGTTTATATCAATGAGAAAAGCAATTCCTGAAAATTTCAGCTTCAAATCTTATGTGGTTCATGAGATATGGCCATTTGAAATTTCTGATTTTTCCAAAAATAAAAACTTCAGTAGCAAAAACATGTTTTGTTCATAATTTGAAGCTCTGTATTTTAAAAACTAAATTTCAGAAAACCTTCTAGTTTTTTTATCATATACAATGCTAGGCTTACTTTGTTAAAACTTTGACATTAAATTTTTAAATGTCACATTTTATCCATAATGGCTGCCTAAAAAACCGAAAAAATTGTTTGCAGATATAGAAAGTTGATTTTTGATGGGTCAATATACAAAACTAGCAATTTAAGAAGTAAAAATACATATCTTTTTAGTTTCTATATATGGTAGGCTTCCTAATTTTCAGAAATTTGCTGATATGATACAATTCAGTAAGAAATTATGGACCCCTAAAAATGGCTCCGGCTAGAACTTACAAAATTGTGCCTTCCTTTAAATCCACTGGTAACCTATGATCAACACTGATTTTCATGATATACTTTTTTTCTACTCATTTAGTAGACTTTATTAAAGTGATTTAAGAAAAAAAAGTAGTGGGTACTCATGGGGAAGTTACAAAGTCAGAACAATGAAGTTGGCACAAAATGCATTAAAAATGCAAAAAATAGAGATATTGATGTACTTTAGTATTCATTATTTACTGCAATGCAAAAAAATGTATATTTATATGAAAGTATATCAAAATCATTGCTACAAATTAGCTTTAAATTAGGACTGAATTAAACTCAGGTTTTAAATAACCTTAGTTGCCCCCCCCCCCACCCTGTCTTTTTATTTTTTAACATATATATCTGGAAGAAAATACATATGTATTTTCTCCCAGAACTTATCTTAAAAGAAATATGTTATTGTATGTTTTACTTTACAAAATGTGTCTGGTTTTTTTTCTAATGCATGAAGTGTTAATGCACAAAATAACAATTGAACATACACAGTTAAAAGCTGTGACATGGCAAACAAGCTATTGGGTGTACCTTTTATCTTTAATTTCGTATATAAAATTTATCATTCTATACTTATTTATTGTGTCAAAACTTATGGAAACTTTAGTTTACACTTCTAAAATTGAAAATAAATATATTTTTTTTAAATAATAATTAAAAATAAATGGCAAGTTCATCTTTAGATCTAACTCAATGTTGCATTGGAAAAAAATTAAATGAAAATTGTCATGAAGGAAAATTTACGAAAATCAAGAAAATTAAATTTTTTGAGGAATTAACAAAAAAAGATCAAGAGCTTGTGCACTTAAGATGTAAAGTAAATCCTATTAAAACTATTTGTAATCACCATGAAAAGATCTTCTTGGATAGATTTGAGTCATTGTATGTTGGAAGCTTTTGTTGCGATCCTTTTAACAAACACAAAATTAAAATTAAAAGTATTTAAAAATAGATTAACTTAATGATTATATTAAAGATAAAGTCTTCTTTATTTATTTATTTAGTGTTTTATCATATATTTTTTTAGAATCTGTCAGAGTAATCAGTGCTGCTGTTGCAAAGGAATTTGATTTAATACCTGGTTATCAGCTTTGTACAGAATGTCGTAAAATATTGCACTTAAGAAAACAAGAACATGAAAGCTATTCATGTAAAAATCAAGATAACGATTTTAACGGGATTCATATTTCAAAAGAAAACTTTAATTTAAGCATTAACACCTTTGGTTGTTCACCTCTAAAACTAGTAGCTTATAAAGACAGAGTCAGCTATGCAAAAAGAAAGATTAACAAGATCCATACTGCAACCAAAAAGAAAATAGCAACTGTTTTAGATGTTTCTCCGGATTTAATAAATGATGAACCAAAAACAAAAGAACTTTGTTGCAAAAGTAAACAAGATTTGGACTCACTAATGGAATTAATTAAAGCAAAGTTTGATATTTCTTCAAAACCAGAAAAACTTAAATTGCTAACTTTGGTTCCTGAGAGTTGGAGCATTAACTATACAGAAAACTATTTTTCTGCTTCCCAAAGAATGATAAAAACTGCAAGGCATTTGAAACAAATGCATGGCATAATTGCGGAGCCATCTAAAAAAGAAGGAAGATCTATTAGTGAGAAAGTAAAAAATCTAGTCCATGAATTTTACCAATCAGATGAATACTCTAGAATGTGTCCAGGAAAAAAACAGTATGTCTCAATCCAAGTTGATGGTAAAAGACAACATTTTCAAAAAAGACTGCTATTACTTAATATAAAAGAACTTTATTTAGAGTTTGTTAAAATTTCCTTAGATGTCAAGATTGGATTTTCTAAGTTTTGTGAACTTAGACCAAAGTGGTGTATTCCTGTTGGAGGTGCTTCAGGTCTCCACTCAGTATGCGTTTGTGAGTACCACCAGAATGCCAAACTTTTAGCATTAAAAATACCAGATATTTCAGACTATAAAAATCTCTTGACATTAGTTGTATGTGACTTAACAAATCGAGACTGCATGCTGCATTGCTGTGATAACTGCCCAGATAATGACACACTTAAAGAGTATCTTACTACTTTGTTTGATAAACATAGCATTGAAGAAATCAACTTTAATCAGTGGCAAAAAGCTAACAAAAAACATGATATAGTTCCGGTAACTCTTCCAGTGGACGATTTTATTGAAAAAGCTTGTCAATAAATAGACCAATTAAGAGACCATCACTATATAGCCAAAAATCAAGCAGCATATTTGCAGCATCTAAAAATCACATTAGCAAGTAATCATATTTTAATATTATTAGACTTTGCTGAGAATTACAGTTTTTTAATTCAAGATGCAGTACAAGGTTTCCATTGGAACAATAGCCAAGCAACATTGCATCCTTTTGTTATTTACTTTATGGAAGAAAACAAGATAAAATGTAAAAGTATTTGCATTATCTCAGATAATTTGCAACACAATACAAACTCAGTACATTGTTTCATTCATGAAGTATTAAAACATATAAAAAATATGATACCCTACTTTAACCACTGCATTTATTTCAGTGATGGTGCAAGTTCACAATACAAAAATTATAAAAACCTATCTAACTTATGTCACCATAAACAAGATCATGACGTATCTGCGGAATGGCATTTTTTTGCTACATCACATGGAAAGAGTGCGTGTGATGGTGTTGGGGGAACTGTCAAAAGACTTGTAGCAAGGGCAAGTTTACAATCACTAGTTGATCCTATCAATTCATCTAAAAAAATGTATGATTGGTGTAGACAAAATATTGATGGAATACATTTTCAACACATTTCAAATGATGCAGTTACATTACATTGCATGAAATTTAAATTTCATGCAATCTAATGTAACTGCATCATTTGAAATGTGTTGAAAATGTATTCCATCAATATTTTGTCTACACCAATCATACATTTTTTTAGAAGAACGTTATGCTACTTGTTCAACAATTCCAGGAACAAGAAACCACCATTGTTTTATACCACAATCATTAACTACTTTACAAATGAGACGGGTTTCATTCGACAATGTGTTTACTAATGTAAATATTTCAACAATGCAACAGAAATATACAATTCCACTTGCATCTCTTTCACCCGGAATTTATATAGCATGTGTTTATGATGGAAAATGGTTTTTAGGTAATATTGTGGAAATATCTGAAGAAAATCAAGATATCCTTATAAAGTTCATGAAGCAGTCTATTTCCTCTAACACTTTTACTTGGCCACATAGAGAAGATAGTTGCTGGGTTCCAATAATGCACGTTCTATGCAAAATTTCATCTTTAAAAGTGCAATTAGCAACTGGTAGATGCTATGAACTATCAGCTCAAGAAAAAACTGAAA
Source organism: Hydra vulgaris (assembly GCF_022113875.1). Lineage (NCBI taxonomy): Eukaryota > Metazoa > Cnidaria > Hydrozoa > Anthoathecata > Hydridae > Hydra > Hydra vulgaris. Next base: position 3,150,568 of record NC_061162.1, read on the forward strand.
TAATACATTTCTACAATAGTATGTTTAGTAACGAAATTATATAATAACAAAGCAAAATTTTTATAAGCTTGATCAATCGAAAAAATGTATTAAAGCATACTTGAATGATTCCATCTTTATGTTGATGTTGTGTCTAATAAGCATTTACAAATAAATAACACAGCTATTATTTGAGTATGTTCAATACTTGGTGCATAAAGATACTTCATGCATCAGATATAATAACAGAAACACTGCATAAGCTAAAATGTTTAATAAACAGTAGTTTAAAATGTTATCAAGAAATAAGTTCTTCTTAAGATAAGAATGTTCTGGGCAAAAATACGCATTTAAAAAAATAAAAAGACAGGGTGGGGGGGGGCAACTAAGGTTATTTAAAACCTTAGTTGAGTTTAATTCGGTCCTAATTTAAAGCTAATTTGTAGCAATGATTTTGATATACTTTCATATAAATATACATTTTTTTGCATTGCAGTAAATAATGAATACTAAAGTACATCAATATCTCTATTTTTTGTGTTTTTAATGCATTTTGTGCCAACTTCATTGTTCTGACTTTGTAACTTCATGAGTACCCACTATTTTTTTTTCTGAAATCACTTTAATAAAGTCTACTAAATGAGTAGAAAAAAAGTATATCATGAAAATCAGTGTTGATCATAGGTTACCAGTGGATTTAAAGGAAGGCACAATTTTGTAAGTTCTAGCCGGAGCCATTTTTAGGGGTCCATAATTTCTTACTGAATTGTATCATATCAGCAAATTTCTGAAAATTAGGAAGCCTACCATATATAGAAACTAAAAAGATATGTATTTTTACTTCTTAAATTGCTAGTTTTGTATATTGACCCATCAAAAATCAACTTTCTATATCTGCAAACAATTTTTTCGGTTTTTTAGGCAGCCATTATGGATAAAATGTGATATTTAAAAATTTAATGTCAAAGTTTTAACAAAGTAAGCCTAGCATTGTATATGATAAAAAAAACTAGAAGGTTTTCTGAAATTTAGTTTTTAAAATACAGAGCTTCAAAGTATGAACAAAACATGTTTTTGCTACTGAAGTTTTTATTTTTGGAAAAATCAGAAATTTCAAATGGCCATATATCATGAACCACATAAGATTTGAAGCTGAAATTTTCAGGAATTGATATAAACCAACCCACTAAGTTTCATCAAAATCTGAGGGGGTCCATGTTTGACCCTGGTTCACTTGGCATGGAATGACCCACTAATAATAATGTAGTAGGTTAGATAGATAAATTTAAAATATAATGAGATGTTTGTTTATTTAAAGAAGGATTTTCCCATGTAATATGAAGTGCTTCTTTTATTTTTAATTTGTTAATGGTAGAGGCAGTATCCAAAATCTGAAAGCAATCATAATTAGTTAGTGTTTTACAATTAATGGATGAATTTAAATGTTTAAATATATATATATATATATATATATATATATATATATATATATATATATATATATATATATTTATATATATATATACATACATATATATATATATATATATATATATATATATATATATATATATATATATATATATATATATATTTATATATATATATACATACATAAATATATATATATATATATATATATATATATATATATATACATATATATATATATATATATATATATATATATATATATATATATATATATATATATATATATATATATATATATATATATATATATATATATACACTTACTAAAGCGTGTTTTGATAAGCATTTGCTCACTTTTTCTGCTTACCTTAAGCTATACCGTTTTTTTCAAAAAAGAAGAAGAAAAAACAAAGAATGATGAATGAAACAATTGCTTCCCCGTCCCAAACCCTCAGTCGATGTAGCAGCACTCCACTGCGAGTCAGGCTATTTGTCAGTCGATGTTTGTACTGAAGCCCCCAGCAGCAGGCTATATATATATATATATGTATATATATATATATATATATATATATATATATATATATATAGTAAATTATTCTATTTCAAATATTGCCCACTTACGTACGGAAGATTGGTACTAACCAATATTTGTTAATAGTGCAATTTATTATTATTATACTTATTATACTGTTATTATATTTATTATATTATTATTATTATTATTATTTTATTTATTATACTGACTGTAAAACTTGATAATTTTTACAGATGGCTGAATCCTTAGGATGGTTGCTTAAATAACACATTCAATAGTATTATGTTTGGTTAGAAAGTTGATTAAATTAAATTCATAGAACTAGAAAATTTTAGACAGCTGTCTACATGAGGACAAGCAATTGCCAGGTTGATCAACAGTAGTAGATAAAATATTCTGGTAAAATATCCTGTTAATAAAATATAGAGAAAATATTGTCTTGTATCTTAAAGCCCTATATAAGAACCATGTGAGCAAACAGAATAATAAAAGGAGTTTTATGATTTAAAGACGAGGTTATCTTGCACTAAAGTATAATAAAGTTGAAATATCTGCATATGCAACAGAAGAAATAATGTTTATCCTATATAAGTAAATCCTCAGACTATGTAAAGGAGTGCTAGTCTGCTTAGCTGATTTGTGTTTGGGGCCATCCATAAAGTACGTACGCAGTAAAATTGCTGATTTAGACCCCCCTCCCAAATGTACACACTTTTTTTTCAAAATTAACTTGATTTCCTTTTTTCTCTTCTCATTATTTATAATAAAATAATAAAAAAAATTGTAACTGAAGTCAGATAAAAAAACAATTCCGATTTTTTACACACATGAAATTCAATGTTTTAAAAAAAATAAAAACATGCTTAGGAGAGATAGTCAAACCGCATACGTACTCACTGTCTTTAACTCCCCCTTCCCCCCTTGTATGCGCTTGTACACTTTTAAAAAAAAACCCTCCCACCATACCTCTGTACGTACTTTATGGATGGCCCCTTTCCACACAACATTTCTAACACAAATGTTCAGTGGTGCATTCACTATTATCCAAAATGTCTACAACAAGGGCCTACTTTAAAAACTGGACTTTAAAGATTGCAAATAATATGAATCAGGAAAACGAGATGATGGGAGTGAATTCCAAGGAACTGATATTCAAAGAAAAAACAAGATGGCACAAGAGACACTAGCTTTTTGGCACATCACCCATTATAGTATTTATAGAAAAGAGAAAGAGAAGCAACATTGCAGAGATGTGATAAAGTTTAAAGGTTGGCTGCAATAGCATGTTCAACTATGTTTGCAATGCATTTTTGCACTTTGTCTAAAAGAGAAAAGGCATCATTCAAAGATTCGCTTTAGGTATGGCAACAGTATTCCATACAAGGACCAATTTGAGATTTATAGAGATAAATAATAGAATCCAGAGTAAGAAAGTGGCAAGCAGGATAAAGAAATGCAATTTTATTAGTAGCTAAAGATCGGAAGTAAGAGTTAATCCAAGAGACAAAAGGCAGATAACTCATCGAGTACATTACCATTCATAAATATAGGAAGACCTAGATTTATAGATAAAAAAAAGGTCCTTTATTTCTGAATTTGGGTGGCACCCAAATACAGTTGGCGCTGAGGAAAATGGTCTAGAATAGCACCTGTATGAATATATTAATATTAATCTGTACAGATATTTTAAATTCTCACCACTTTTTAAAATTAATTATTTTTTGATTAATCTATAATTTAGCAACTTTTTTCAGCAAAAAGATTAAGTTTTTTTTGCGGCTTTTACTTGCAAATACTATTTGTCAGAGAAAGAAATTTTGCCATAGACAAACATGATTCTGCTAGAGATTTATTTAAACTATGGATTCTACATGATAAGCTAAAACAAGGTGATTTTTAAAAAAAAATGAAGTTCTGTGGTACTGTAAGAGCTATAATGCAATTAAAAGTTGATAAGTGAGTAAAAAATCTTTCCAACACAAATCGAAAAAAGATTCTGGAGCAGTATAAAGCGCATTAGTAACAACAAAGTTGTTAGCCACATTGCTAGTGTGGGCAATAAAAAATACTAAAGTACAAAGTACATGCAGATATTAACATAAATAAGGTTTTCACAGGAATAAAAAAACAAAAAGCAGTAGATGCAACTGGTCTTGATGGCATATGTAGCTTTGGTAGGAAAGAAAAAAAGGACGCTTTGATAGAAAATAGGTTGCATCTTCTAATTAGTACAATCTTTCAAGTATTTCAATCTTTGTTTAAGGTGTGGGTGTTTACCATCTACTAGTACTAGTGAGTCCTGTGTATCCGTGTGGCTGTGTGTGGCTAACCTGATGTGAACAGGGTTATTGCAGTACCCCTAACTATATTGAAAATATTTGAAAAAATTTTCCTACAAAAAATATATTAAACAAAAAAGATGATTATTGATTTGGTTTTAAACAAAAACATTCTTATGCAAAAGTTATTTAAAGACAGCTTTCAATTACTATACATGTACAGGCAGCCATGTTTAATAAAGCAGTTACTTATTGGTTTTGCAACTTATTAGATCAAGGAACATCAAAAATTTTGAAAGCCTGCTTGCATACTGGTACAGTAATCAAGAAATCTGTATCAGTTAACAGATAGCTAAATCACTTACTTTTAGTATTAGGAGTGATGTTGGACAAGGTGGTATTTTATCACAGTAACAGCTTAGGTTTTACATAATTAAATAATTTGGTATCCAGTTTTACATAACTAAATAGAAATATTTGGAACTTCAAATATGCTTATTGGATGTGACATTTTTTTTATTTTATTTTTTTTATGCTGACGAAATAGTACTATATAGCTCTATCTTGGTTCTTTCTGCAGAAGCACACTCTACAAAATTTATTGAATGCAACTAATGATGAGGCCTTGTTAATTAGCATGTCTATTAACTCCAAGAGACAGTTTACATGGTTTTTAACCCAAAACAAAAATCAAACAATGTTTCATTTTCAAAATTGAGTGTAGCAGGCTGCTACACTCAATTTTGAACACATTTATACAATCCTTTCAACTATAAAAATGATTTTTTTTAAATTTTTTTGATTTAAAGTATTTTTAAATAGTTAAAAAAAAAAAGAGTTATGGAGTTAAGCATGTATTTCAACAACTTTTTTGCTTTATTTTTCCTCTTTCACAATGTTTCTTAATATTGCCCATATATATTGATTTATGAAAAAATATGAAAATGAAAAATAACTAAATAATTAGTAGATGTTAATAATACCTAAGTTCTTAATAAACAGAAAGAAACATTTGTTAATTTTCATAAGTTTTTGCTACCCACTCCAAGCTTATTAGTAATTGTTAAATCATAAACAAAAAACAAACTGAGCTGTTAGAGTGCAGTATCTACTGTTTTTACACATTATTGCAAATGTTTACACCAGCTGTTACAGCTATACCTTATTATTATATTACTATTAAGTATGAAAGGTTTTTTTTAGTTTACAGATCTTATTTCAGTTTATCAATTCTGTTGGAATTCATTGTATCGTTGACAACAGCAAAAAAATAAATTTGCAACATTATTTGGTAGCAAAAAATGTTTATTTTATTTTATTTTTTTTATTAGAATAACATGAACTAAAAACAAAAGATTGGTTCTATTTGGTTAGCTGTTGTTATTCTTCTCTCAAAAACTATGAATTTATTAGTAGTTACTAACTTCTGAACTTTTATCTAAAAACATGTTTTATGCCTTATTCTACTCAAAATCTAACCATGCCGGTGGCAAAAATGATTGAAATGATCAAAAATCTTGTAACTTAAAAATCTCTATCAGATTGTAGTATAGGATTTTAAAACCACATATAACCAACCTTTAAAATGATTTTTATAAGTTGTTTTGTTGGTATTAAGTTCTAAATTTACTGGGTGTGTTTTAGATTTATAATTTTTTTTTTAACTGCACTTATGGACCTTGTGCCTATTTATATTAACATGTTGTTTCAAATAAATACATTGTTAACAGAAAATTTTATATATAGAACACACACACACACACACACACACACACACACACACACACACACACACACACACACACACACACACACACACACAAACTTAAAAGTAGAATATTTATATACTAATAATTTATATAATAAAGAGAATGGTAAAGCGTTTTAAACAAAATGTTGGAACAAAATAATTGCAACAACAAAAAAAGCAAAGTTGTGAAACTTTGCTTTTTTTGTTTTTTTTTTAGAAGTGCAACAACAACAAATTTGCAATTTGTTGTTGTTGCACTTCTTTAATAATAAACAATATAAAAAACTTTTTATGCAAAGTTATAATTATGAGTGTACTTTTTGACTTTTAAATTATTACCTTTCAACTTTACTTTTTTTTAGTAACGGTGTATATTTATTACCGATAGAATCGCGTGTTTTTATTAATATTTTCGAATCAAATCTGACATTATGAATATGATTGCCAAAGTAAAAATTGAGAATGATTCCAAAAAGATATTAAGACAAAAATAATAATTAATTTTGCAATATACTAAAAAGATAGAACTAAGAATTCCAAAAAATTATTTTTTAGAAACTAAGCTCAAGCGTAAAATGTTTTTTTTGCCTTAAATGTAAACAAAGTTTACTGTCAAAAACGGAAACATATTCGTCTACTCTTTTAAACGACTAGGTCAAATTTTTAAGTAACCCGTAGCTTTTGATCTAAAAAATGTCCGTGAAGAGAAATCGATAACACTAAATCAGAATCTAACTATTTTAATAGAAGAGTTGCTGAACAAAAATATTTACTTAAATAGTATTGAAATATATATAATAGTAATAGTGAAATGTAATAAGTAATAGTGGTAATGAAATAATAATAGTGGAATAGTAGTAGTATTAATAATGTGATAGTAATAGTCAGTGGCGGATTAAGACTTCTTAGGGCCCGGAGCGATTTTTGTTTTTGGAGGCTTTTTTATGGGCCAGAGCCTAAAAATGACTAAAAAAAAAAGTTACTCTTAAATTTTTTGGGGCCCGTATATTTGCGGGGCCCGGGGCTATAGCCCCCCAGCCCTCCTTGATCCGGCACTGGTAATAGTGTAATAAGTAATAATGTGTAATGTAAAAGTAATAGTGAAATAATAGTGAAATATATATGTATAATAATGATATGTAAAAAAGTTGTGTTTAAAACAAACTAAAACTGCCCTAAAATCTTCACACTAAAAAAGAAAAGATCAAAATTGGTTTTAAAGAATTTTTCCTGCATTAAAGTTTGAATTCTTTATTATTTTTATTTTTTTATCAGGCCTGTAAGAACAAAAATTATGTTGGAGGGGGGGAGGGGCATTGCTTAATTAAGGGGCCCAGAAATGGTTTTAAAGACCTTTTTTTTTTTTAATTCATTTTTTCAGTCAATTTTTTCAAAATTGTTTATTTAAAAAATTATTGGGAGGGGCAAATGCCCGTGTTGCATAAAATAAATGTTTAAAAAATCATCATTTAGATTCATAATAACTTTTTAAAATAAAAAAAATTGGGTAGTATATAAACCCCGTTTCTTTTTTTGATAAAAGATGGCCCATTACATCTTTAATTATAATGAAATTTTAAAGACATGTTTTCAATGTAACTACTTTAATGTAACTAACTAACTTTAATGTAAGTAATGTACTACTTTTATTTTTAACCAAATAAAATTTTTTACCACACTAAGTAATATTACAATAAAAAAAAAAAAAAAAAAGCACCACACTAATATACAATGTAATATTACAATAAAAGAAGTTCTGCATGTTTTAGGGGTATTGACAACCGTTAGAATCTTTTTAAAAATCGAAACCATGCAGTTAAACGGACTTTCATCTGTTGAACTTTAAATCTCGTCTTTCTCAAAACGTTGTTATCTTGTTTACACAATATCTTATAATGATTTTTTGTTTATTTTTTACCCTTTTTGATGGCTCTTTTTGTTTATGCTTCATTGTCCTAATTTTTTGTTTATAGATTTGTTTACAGGTTGTAAAATCAATATCTGTAAGTGGTTCCATTGGTACCATTTTTATTTGTCTTTTAAAGTCTGAAAATACGCACGCATATTAGCAAGCATCCGTGCGGAACCATGCGAAGTATTTAAATGAAGAGCTATGTTAAATATTTGTATTTAAAATTTATTTAAAGTTATTTTTAAAAAAATTACATGTTGCATTACAACCTTCTTACGCTGAAATTATAAAAAGATTCTTATAAGATATTTAGAAATCAAAACTCAGTGATTCGAATTCCCACATTTTATTATCAAACTCATATAGACTTAAAAACGCTTAACGAATTAATTATTTAAAGACCGCAGAGAATTCCTCTGCTTTGCGTATAAAGATTAAGTATAGAAACTATGCATTACCAACACTTGGTTTGATCAGTAAAAAATTGTCACTAAGATCTTGTTGCTGACAATATCTTTTCTAACGTTTAAATAGCCTCATGATTAAATAATATTAATCTTAACATCTCATTAAAGTTTGGCATAAAAATCTTATAAATAAGTTTATACTCGCTTCAATAACTTTTTGTTTTGCAACTCCCCAAGCTCTTGTGTATTATGCATATGAGTTTTACCAAGTAAAATAACCCACACCCAAATATGTTTAGGCCACCCCGGTTATATTATCTCAGTAAGCAAAAAGCAAATAGGATATGAATGTTCGGCATATGGTTAACAAAATAATTATCTACTCTCGACTAAAACTAATATTTAAAATTATGTAATAAGTTACGCTGAAATTTTCAAAATAGTGTATTAAAAAAATACATTTTTGTCACTTAAATTTTCTATCGATTAAAAACGTTTAACAGTATTATAAAAAATTAATGAGGCAATGAGATATGATTAACGTGGGAGGTTGAAAACTAACAGTTTAGAAAAATGCATGTAAATATTAAATTTACGATTTTACCAAATATTTTATGTCAAACATCCCTGTAAGCAAGCTCACTTAGACCCAATTGTAGGTAACCCCACTTTGGTCCTAAGTGTGTCTGATGTTTTGTTTTTTTGTGGGACCAATATGAGCAAACACAATTAACAAATAGCGAGCACAACTTTACGGGACCCGTCTGGTTTTAATATGTGCTTCCCGTATATAAACTTAGAAGTGGGCAAGTCCACATAAGGTCTATTTTAGGTTGACTCATACTGGTCATAAGTGTGTTTGATAGTAGGTTTCAATGTGGACAAACACAATAAAACAAAACTTAAAAAACACTTTTCAGGACCCATCTAGTTTTAGCGTGGGCTTACCTATGTTTGAATAGTTTAAAAATAATTGATATCGAGGCAGCCTAAATTGAAAAATTAAAAATGGCTAATCTCATCCTGATGGTAGGGTTTATGATGTTATTGACAATGTTAGGTTTTGTTGCATTTTATTTAAAACATAACTATTGGTGGAATTTGTAATGACTCAATGCAGTTTTATAGTAAAAGCATATAATACCTCAATATAGTATTATTAACAATCATTCAAGAAATTGCATGTTTTATTAAGATTATTTTAATGATTAATTTACTTTTAATGAAGATAAATTTGCTTTATCATAATGATAAATTTACTTTGTGATGTGTCATTGTTTTCTATTAATAACTTTTTTGAATGGCAATATATGTTAAATTTTATTGCATTAATATATTAATGCAATACAATATTGTAGGTACGTGGACTGATTTTTTTAATTGAGCATATACTAAAATGTTATATATCATTAGAAAGCCCTTCAATAAAGTATTTTAATGGTAAAAAAGTTATTAAAAACGAACAACTTATCGTTATATGGATTTCTTGAAAAAACTGCTTCCAAAAAATTTTTTTTTCCACTGAATTTGTTATAACTTTATTTAATCTTATCCAAATGTCTATACCATGGTATCAAAAGATAGATGTAAGAGTAGGCTACAAGTTCATATAGCTCTATAGATAAAAGGGGTGTTTAGAGGACCAGAGGGGGTATCGGAACACCATCGTAACCTTAAAAAAATACAAGTTTTTCACACGAAAGAGTATTTTTCTGATTAAATTTGTTATCTTTATACACAAAAAGTTGTTATCATTTACTTCGACTCCATTTCAAAATATTTGTGGTCTATTTTAGATTGAAAGGGTGGATGTCTTTGTTACGTTTTAACACCTTCGTAGTGAAATGTTACATCTCATATTTTAACCTAAAAAACGCTGATTATATTTTGTGATAAAAAGTTTTAATTAAATTTTCTTACTTAACGGCATATATAACTGGTGCATAAATTGAGATTAGGGGCGGGATGATGCCACGCCCAACGCCTCCTCCCCTCTCAGACTTCTCCGACTAAGAAAAAAAATTTTTAAAGATATTTGAAAAAAGGTTTTATATTGAGTTTATTTAAAAAGAGAAATTAGTATTCAAGATTATTTTACCAGGGAAAAAAAAATACGCAAAAAATAATAATATTTTTTTTTTAAAGAAAACTTTTTTTTTAAAAAAAGATTAAAAAAAAAGGTTTTATTTGTTTTTGCTTTCGGTCGTATAATTTCTTTACACTTAGATTAATATTAATACTTTTCTGTAGAAAAATAACACACCATTTTTTTTTTATAAATATACATAACAATAAAGGCAATTAAAAAAACTCGTTTTTGTGGATTGTCATAAATATATTTTTTTAAGTTAATATACTGGTATATGTTATATAAGTAGTAAATGATATTTGTACATACAATTGGTATTAGTTTTATTTCCATTCTGTAACTAAAATACTCTTTATAATCTTGCTGAATTCTAATGTTATTCTAAAGTTCCGCGTAACTTTGTTTACTTTATACCTCCAAAATTTGTCTCGCCGAATCAGTTATTTCAATAAAATTCGTTAGTAAATAGCTTGGGTAGTTACGTCATCGTTTTGAAATATACACAAGTTTAAGCGTAAAATTAAAACAATTTGTTGTAAAACATACCAAGTTTAAAAGCATATTCCCTAACATAGCAAGAGGTACATAAAATAATTTTTATATTTTCATCTGCATAAAAGGTCGAAATTTCAATAACTCACGTCATTCATCAAAAAATTAATATTTTACATTTAAAAGAAATAAATTAAAAAATATAAATGCATTAAAAATTAAGTTATAGTAATAAAATCACACGGATGACGTAAGAATCTGATAGAATAGACATTCATTGATAAATATTCTAAATTTCAACCATCAACCATGTAGCTATGTTAGGGAATCTTGGTTGGCCCAAGACAGGTTTTCCGTAAAAATCGCCATAAACAGAAAAGTCATCCAAAATCATTTAAAATATTTTAACTATGTTTATTTTTATTTCGCTTAAGGTAAATATTTATTTAACGAAGAAAGTAAGTTCTTGTAAATTCTTTTAATTCGAAGATTAAAACGTTTATAGAAAAAAAAAAAACCATTACTTTAAAGTTATTGAATTTTTATACTTTATATGCCAAAATTTTTAAAAAAATTTTATGCGGAAATTATTTTTGCTAAACTTGTGACGTAAGGCCCAATTTTACATTGCGTGACACAGCCGTGTTGGAGTAGATAGTAAAGTTTTAGCATCTGATGGTATGTCTAAAATAAAAGGTTTAAGAATAACCAGTAAAGCAATTGTTGCAGCAAGTGAAATTTTATACTGAGTTGCCCATATAGCTAAACTCTCACGAGCGGAAATTGGCTCTTTTTCAATGTTCTCAAATTTTTGAGAATCAGTACCAAAATCTTCAAAGTCATCGAAATTTTCACCATGAAGATTAGCATTTTCATTAAACATTGACGAATCATCTTTATATTGAACAGAAAAACCATTAGCTTGTAAATTTATAGTTAAATTTCCCTCATTAAGGCGCATTGGAGATAGAGGATCATCTGATGTAAATGTAAAAGAGGAGACAATTAATACAACATTAATACAATTTAGATCAGAATCTGATGGATTTGTTTGATAACCAAACGACTCTTTAGCAGCAACTCTAAGATGTTTATCTACCCTTGCACGAATGTGACGTCTTTGACTTTGCTCATTATATACTTTATTGCTCATTTTTTATAAGTATTAAGCAAAAAACTTGATAAAATTATTAAGATATTCACAATGCCTCGATTTTTAACTTAAGGCGCAATATAAAACAGTTTAAACCGTAGCCGTTCAGAATAATGACAAGGGTTCGCAATAAAAAAACCAACGTGGGTCCAATATGGGCAACCCATAAGTTATAAAAATCGTATTATTTGATAAGCGGCCCATATAGCTCCCATGTCGAATCTTTAACGCAATTCCATGCCTTTATCGGCCCATGTAAACCTTGTTGAACAGACAAGGGGCCCATATAAGAGTGTTGGCTGGGTTGATTATAACAAAGATAAATATCTACTGTTACACAACCATACTAGCGTTTACAAAATGAGTTTAACTGTTAATAAAACTTACGAAAAAAGATCTTGCAGCAGGACATTCATAACGAGAGACCATTAACTCATAATTTTTAACTGTGTCAATGTGGCCGTCAATAATTTATAAAACATCGAAGTCCATTGGTTTGTTGGCATTTAAGAAGGTAGATTGTCGCGGAAAGAGCTTTTTATCTTCCATGAATTAAAATGGCGCACCCGAAACTCGTTTATTATTTAGTTATCAGTCGTTTTGCTTTTAGTTGTTGTTAGGAAGTTAATCTTGAAAATGCATTTAAATCTAATTTAAATATTAGGCCAATGAAAAATAATTTTTCTTTGGCTAAATAGTTTAATTAGTTCGTTTTTAATTGTTTTTGATTGATATAACAACATTAGACTAAAGATTTCTCAAAACAATCTTATTTTTAATTTAGAAATAAGAAGTAATATAAATCGTTTGTTTATTATATTGAATAAAGTAATAAATTATGATTTATAATAAAGTAATAAATTGATATTTATAGCAAAGTAATAAATCATTATTTGAATAAAGTAGTAAATTAATATTTATAATAAAATAGTAAATCATAATTTATTACTTTATTTAAATATAATAAACAAACGATTTATATTGCTTCTTCAAGAACTTTTTTTTTTAATTTAATAAACAGTTTAAACTCATTTTGTAAACGCTAGTATGATTGTGTATCAGTAATTTGTTATAATCAAGAGGTTGAATAACTATGTATACCTATTATATTTACTTATTTAAATGTGTTTATTTCTTAAATATATATATGTGTGTTTGAATGTGTGTGTGTGTGTGTATGTGTATATATATATGTATATGTGTGTATCTTTGTGTGTGGGTGTGTGTTTGAGTGGGTGTGTTGTTCATGTATCATAATACATATATATTATAAGACATTTACCTGAAAAAATCTGCGCGTGTTCTGATGTGGTGCTTACGGAAACCGTGCATCATTTTAAATAGTTAATTGTTTTAAAATGTCATTGGGGCCATCCATAAAAGACGTCCTTTTTCCTTATACCCCCTTGAAAAGGACGTCATAAAATCATGACCCCCCTATTTTAACCTCCCCCCCCAAAAAAAAAAAAAATTTTTTTTTTATTTCGCAATAATGTTTGAGTCTGCTGCTACACCTTTGAAAAATAAAATTAAAAATATTTTTATACATTATCTTCTTAAAAACACATATTTACATAGTTTTTCATGTTAATTCAACTAAAATAAAAAATCTAAAAATAACGTCCTTTTCTGACAACCTCTTCCCCTCCCCTTGTCCTTTTTTTGTACTTTTTATCTCGACCCCCTCTCCCCCCCCCTCTATTTGGAAGACGTCCTTTATGGATGGCCCCATTGTATTAGTGTTATTTAAAATTTAAACAACACTGTTAAAATAATTAGTTTTAATTGAAATGTCATCAAATCAAAATAAGAAGCGAGAAAAATTATTTCATTTTCTCGTTGAAAATTGTAGTGTATCAAACAAAACAATTTCTAAAGAGTTGCAGATTGCTTTGAGAACAGTGCAGAGCGTTGTGAAACGATTTAAGGACACTGGTGCAATCAAAAGGAAATCAGGAAATAGAAGAAAAAAATGTTTTGTTAGACGAGATCTTGGTAAAAAAAAGTGAAAGATGT
>NC_061162.1:3169616-3242116 GCF_022113875.1 Hydra vulgaris
TAAAACCAAGACCCATGAGTCGTTTTTGGTGGTTGACAACTTCTGATCGTATCATGCTGTTTTATGTATTAAAAAGTCGGATAAAAGTTTGATTATTCTTTTAACTTCCATACAACAGGTATGTTCATACAACAGGTATATGCGCCTATTTGATTTGAAGTTTTACACATTTCCAAGCACTATTTGTTAAGTTAAATATTATGAAAGTCTAACTAACAAATAAATATCTATTATCTTATATTTTTGGGGCTTAAATAAATATCTATTATCTTATTATTTTTGGGGCTTAATGATAAGACTAAATTTGTCTTCTTTTAGCCCCGGTCATGTAATTATTTTTTTTTATAAGTTACAACTGTAAATTTTTTTTTATCGGCAAAAGTGTAAATAAATAAAAAAATATATATATATATGTTCAAAATTATTAAAATATATCTCCTGAAATATTTTAACCACAATTCAAAATAAATCAGATCAAACGTCTAATCAATTTCTTTAATAACAGTTGCATTCAATCCAAATGTTGTTATGCAATGAATAATTTTTAAATTCTACTTAAGTAGAAACCAAAATTATGGAATAATTATTAACTTATGAATATGAAACAATTGAAACGCTTAATGAGTTTAAGACCAAAATGAGGCAAAAACTATTGATGAACGACTTAGCGCTCAACTTTTTCTGAAGTAATAATGCTTTCTATTGATAAACTTACTCAGCGATTGAAGATTTGTCATTGTCAACTTAGTGATCTTAAAAAGGATGATGTCACTTGGTATTGCTTTGTTTATGAAAACTTAGGGTGGAATGCAAGAAGCAAACTTGAGTCAAGTTCGACTTAATCATTACTTTGTAATCAATAGCGGCAGAGTATTTTTTGAGGAGAAAACCCATACTCTGTCGCTATTGGTTGCAATGTAAAGTTCAAGTCGAGCTTGACTCAAGTTCGTTTCTTGCATTTCACCCTAACGATTTATAAAAATTCTCCAGATATATCAAGGTATATGCTAGCGTAAAAGAGACACTTCAGGAGTATGCATATTTGTCTGCATTCTATACATTACATAGAGTTACGGTTTTTTAACTTTTGTTATTTTATATTTACTGTATAGATTATGAGACTTGATGTTTTTTTTTTTTTAAATAAATTAGCTGCTTGTACAATTAAAAAAATAAAAAATACAAAGAAATGTTTTAAATACAAGGAAACGTTTTCATAATATAAAAAAAAACAACTTATATAAACGGAATGGGACTCAAAAAAATGTGGATGACCGGAGATATGGACCCCACAATCTTTTCATAGAATTCCTATTTGGGCTTTTAACAAGTGTAAAGTTTTATAAATAATTTAAAAATAGACTCAAGCAAAAGCCTTTGATAAAACTTGTCAATTTTTTATTTAATGACAATGAATTATACTATTTTTTACCTTCGATAAGAAGTAATCACATTTGTACTATTCAATTTATATTTTTATTTATCTTTTATTCGATTAAAAAAAAAATTAAATCAAATTAAAAAAAAAAATTTTTATTAATAAAAGTAATAATAAGAATATTAAAATTCTTTTATATTTGTGTTGGTTTTGGATAGAGGAAAGGTGCCTATGATGGCATACTTAACATTGAAGCTTCATTATTCAGTTTTCTGAAGACCAAGAACAAAAGTTTTTATTTCTTTGTTACTATGGATACATTCTTTGTTACTTAATAACCCAAGGAGTTTTCATCAGATTTACTTTTTTATTAGTTATTTTTATTTAAAAAAAAAAAAAGCACAAGTATGCCATTATAGGCAACCACTGCTCCTATGATGGCATAGGGGAGGATGGGCTGTTTAGCATCAAGGGTAACTTGACGATTTTCTTAGAGTCTTCCCTCAGAAATGCCAAAAATTACGCGTAATCATCCTAATTAACCCTTTTATGCTACACAGCAGCAGGGTAGAATTTAGCGCATGCGCATAAGAGATATTGCGTTTTTTGAACCAAAAAGTTTTTAGTGAAGTAAAAATTCCTTTTTACTTCACTAACAAATATGTTGTTGTTTTTTTTTTTTTTTAAAAAAGGTTTTCTTAACTCGTCAATATTAAAACACACCCAGCTGGTCAGTATGCCTTCATTATAAAAAATCATCATTTTCATTTAAAAGATATGTATGCCTTGTTCAAAAGATAAAATTAAAATAAGTGTTCCACTAAATGCACAAAACTTGGAAATAAAAGACAAAAATGTATTAACTGTGCACAGTTAATGAATTAAAGTTCTTTTTTTTTTTCTTTTCTTTTTTTTTTTTTTTTATTTCTTATTTATTTAGCCGTGCAAAAATTTACAAGTTCCGCGTTTTGTAATATATATAAAAATGGCAAGGACGAGAAGAAGGTAGGTTTGCCTAATCACCAAGCCCCTTGTTTTATCAAGACATTCATATAAATACGTTGTAACTAAAATTAAAAATAAAAAATAAGAGAAAAAAGCAAATTGTTTTAAAGAAGTTTATATAAAATGCAAAATAGATTAACAGAGTCTTTCGAAGTTATTTTAATAAAAGTTAAGGAAGCAATTTTTTCTCAATAACATCATGGAAGTATAAAACAGATGGAAGCTCATCGAGCCGCAAACATCAAAGCAATATCAAGTCGTCTCGGGAGTATGCTTGTAACCGACAATAAAAAAAAAAAACAAGTTTCACTGGACAAAAAAAAACACAAAATTCAGTGAAAGGATTTTTATTAAAACATCAAAAAATGAATTATTCTAGGGATATGCGGCAAAGTTTTAACCATTAGTAATTGTAATTATTTAACAAAAGGTTTATTAAAACTCGGTAATTAAATAGAACCGCTTGATTTTAAATGTTAGTTTAAACTTCTTTTCAAACTTAAAGTCATAACACGGCATTCGACTAAATAGACAACTAAAACAATTTTAAAGAAATCAAAAATATTGTTTTCTAAATAACTAAAGTTTAAAGCTTCATTAGCTGTATATCATAATTTGTTAGATGATATATCTATATTGTTTTAATTTTTTGTTTCTTTTTTAACTTTATATTTAAAGGTGAGTTTCCACTCATCCGTTTTTTTACAGGAACGGGATAGGAAAGGAAAAAATAATCACGTGAGCATGCGCAGATTTACTTCGGACAAATTAAAACTTATAATACGCATGCCCACGTGATTGTTTTAACGGATGAGTAGAAACTCACCTTAACACTGCATTAATAAAATTTATAATTTAACAATTTATAAATAGTTGTTTAATACTTTTGTTAAAAGTACCTTAAAACTGTATAACAAAACGTTTACTAAAAGTTTAATAATTTTGTTAAAGGTCTCTTAAAACTGTATAACGCATCTATGTATTTATAACAGAACCCTTTTTCTTTTTTTCTTCAAATTTGTTAATGTTTTCAATTCTTAATTCTTAATTATTTGTTATCTTCAAGTATGTTAAGTATATATTCCTATTGGAAGTTTATTTATTTTGAGAATATTTTATTAACACGTAAATTTTTTAGCGGATCTCGACGACAAGACCTTACGGTCTTCTACGAGTTCGCGCGTTCTTCTATTTCTTAATAACGATCATATATATATATATATACATATATATATATATATATATATATATATATATATATATATATATATATATATATATATATATATATATATATATATATATATATATATATATATATATATATATATATATATATATATATATATATATATATATATATATATATATATATATATATATATATATATATATATATACATTGTTAACAAATATTTATTAAATTACAAAGTAGTAAAATTAAAGAACAAAAAAAATAAATAAATAATAATAATAATAATTCCATTCAATTTTGTAGTGCTCCATTCATTTAATATGAAGTTCATTAATAAGTTCTTGCTTGCCGTTACGTTGCACCATTTTTTATGTTTTTCTATCGAAAGTTTTATCACCGAATCCTAATCCAGCCCAACGATTGCCAAGCAGTTTTAGTTGGCTGTTCCTACGCCAGAGGTTATGCAGCACTATTCTTTTTTTTTTTTTTTTTGAATTTACATAGACTGCAAGCACACACACCGATACTAACAGCACATATACACCCATATATATACCAGTATACATACATAAATACATACATAGCCCAGCCCAATGATTGCCAAGCAGTTTTAGTTGGCTGTTCCTACGCCAGAGGTTATGCAGCACTATTCTTTTTTTTTTTTTTTTTTTTGAATTTACATAGACTGCAAGCACACACACCGATACTAACAGCACATATACACCCATATATATACCAGTATACATACATAAATACATACATACACAGATACACATTCACATTTATACCTAATTTATTATTTTTATTTTATTTTATTTTATTTATTTATTTATTTTTTTTTAATTTTTACAAAACTATTTTACAAAAAACCGTAAAAAATTTTTTTTTTGTTATTTCAAATACTAAATAAAAAATAAAATAAACCTGAAAATTTATACATACTAGCAATATAAAAAATAAAGCAATATACAATACGAACTCAAATAATAAATATTTATACATCTATTCATAGCTATAAGTTTCAGTACAATCTCAATGTAACTATATACTTAGGTAACCTTAGTCTTAATAATAGGTAGACAAACCCATAACACTAGTAATATAGAAAAATGTTCTCCATAGAAAGAATTAGAGTTTTAAGTTTAGTTTTGAAAATAGAAAAAGAGGAAGGTAAATCAAAATTTTGATTAGGTGCACGATAATCAATACAAAGCTGATTATACTTAGTTCGACATAAAACTTGATTTTTTATTTCTCAGTGCATACTTATTGTCTGGTTTCAAAGTAAAAATAATTTTAAAAACGTCAGGAGATTATTTTTCCACATATATACAAAACAGAGAGTATTATATAAGTTCATTTCATAAATATTAAGTATTCTCATTTGTTAAATAAAGGTTTTGAATGAGTAAAACGATCGGAAAAATTAATAGTACGAATTGGGCGTTTCTGACGAGAAAAAAGACGTTTCAACTTATTCTTTCCAGCACTTCCCCAAGCAATATTTGCATAATTTATATAATTATGGATAAACAAATGATAGAGTTGGGTCAAGCTTTTTTTATTTAGATAATCTCCAGATTTATATAAGTTTTCAATGTTTTTAGAAATCTTGGTACATATGTGATCAATATGCTGCTTCCATGTAATTTGCTCATCAAGGTAGACTCTTAAAAACTTTTTGACAGAGTCCCTCTTAATCTCAATTTGGTTAATGAGTTAATTTGTTACACTTAAACCAGCTAGATATTTTTTTAAGTTCATATTACAAAACAGTTTGGAGATGTCAGTATCAGAAAGGAATAGGTTAGTATCATCAGCGAACATAATGCTAAGTAGATTTGAAGCTTTATATAAGTCATTAATGTAAATCAAGAATAAGAGGGGTCCCAATATAACTACACGTTATATATAATTATACATTATACGTATATAAAGCGTTTAGATTTTGTCTAAATTACGTTTAAATCTAGTCTAATTAACGTATATAGAGCGTCTATAGATTTAGTCTAAGTAAACGTATATTAAACTTTTAGATCTTGTCTAATAGTTTCTTTGACTTAGTTAACATAATTTCAACTTATTTAAGTTTTAAAACTTACATAAATTAAAACTGCGTTACAATTTTTTAACTTTATATAAGTAATAAGAGCTAAATAGGTCTTGAAATTTGTAAATAAGATATCGTTATAAAAGTAATGAAATTTGTAAATAAGATTTAGTTATAAAAGATCTGGATTAATTTTTATAGCTATTTCAATAGGTTTATACTATACTACTTATACTATGCTTTTATATTATAAAACTATAAATAAAGTTATAAACTTATATAAAACGTTTTCATATAGTAGGGATTTAGAGAAAAAATGTTCATGCACTATACTTGTTTATGCTTCAATAATTAAAAAAAATTAAATGATCAAGCTTTTTGCAGTGGAATCTTTATAGTAACAATTTCTATCAAATATTTTTTAAATTTAATCTCATTAGCAGAAAATAAAAGTTTAAATTAAGTTAAAGATTACTAATAAAATTAATAAACTCATAATCATATATTTTGAATCACTATTTTCTCTGGTTTATGCATTATCAAAAATCTTCCTAGTATACAGTCTACCGATTGTCTACCGTTTATCATGCACCTATTCTTGTGCAACATCATCTTCTTCATTCGTATCCTGATCGTCTGATTACGTAACCTGATTTGTAACCGCAAAAAACTCAGTTAAGAGGAACCTGTTGTACCTAGGACAGTTTTTTAGATATATATTTTTTATTGTGATTTGATGCACAGCACACAAATGATAATTGCATTTTTTGAAAGGTCAATTATTTGGTTACTTATCACTAAAATATCAGAAATGCATATATCATACTTAATACATAGATTTTAAAGTTTAAAAAAATGGTAATTAAGGCCAAGGTACAACATACCCTATGTACCTGGGCCAGTACTATGGTGTACCTAAGACACATTGAAAATTCGGAGTGAATTCAAGTAAATTATTAACTTTTCTTAGCCCAAATCGTTTTATTCGGTCTATTACGTTTATATATATATATATATATATATATATATATATATATATATATATATATATATATATATATATATATACATATTTATATATATATATATATATATATATATATATATATATATATATATATATATATATATATATATATATATTATATATATATATATATATATATATATATATATATATATATCTTTTATCCAGATCTTTTATAACTATATCTTATTTACAAATTTCAAGACCTATTTAGCTTATTACTTATATAAAGTTAAAAAGATGTAACGCAGTTTTAATTTATGTAAGTTTTAAAACTTAAATAAGCTGAAATTATGTTAACTAAGTCAAAGAAACTATTAGACAAGATATAATAGTTTAATATACGTTAACTTAGACTAAATCTAAACGCTCTATATACGTTAATTAGACTAGATTTAAACGTATATATATATATATATATATATATATATATATATATATATATATATATATATATATATATATATATATATATATATATATATATATATATATGTTTAATGAAACAATTCTATCTTACAAAGCATAAAAATAAATATTTAAACCACTTTATAAATTATCATTTCTCTCTTAACTTTTTAATTAGTAATTGGCTTTTATGAAAATGCTATTAATATGAAGATATATTATTCATTTAGTAGAAATCCCAATACTTCTGTATCTTTTGAATATAATAAATTTCTCTGTTCTTGTTAACTTTTTGCAGGGTTTGAATTTTTTCTATAATATCACTTACTGAACACAGATTCAAATCCTCTTTTTCATGCCATTTCCAGTTTTTAAGTGAATTTTGCATTGATTTCAGTAATATACCTTCTTCAGATATTGATTCTACTATTCCGACAAAATAGGAACCTTCATATAAAAATATAACATAGTCTCCAATATTGTAATTTTCTCTATTAATATGTTAAACCTGTTCTCATCCTCGCTGTTATTGTTGGAGGCACCTTCAGATGTGTCACTCTTTCAATAACTGTTAAAATCCTCTCTAGGTTTTGGTTCAGATAGAATTGTTTTTTCTTATCTTTCTTGAATTATTAAGTCTTTTTTTATTCATTAACCTATTTGAAACATTTTTTTCAGCCTTTACATTTTCAATTCCTTTCTATCGGTCAAAATTCTGGATCTTCCTTTTTGTCTGTGTATAACTTTGGAACCTGAAGCATGTCGGCTGACTAACAGGCACCTGATCAAATTTGGTGGGTGATTTTTCAGTAAGTGGACAATCAGAATAAAATACGGGCATAAAATCAGCATTAATGTAGATGCTTTCATTCAAAGGATGGTAACCAGTTGAACTAAAAACTTTACAAATATTGATTGGTGTGAAGGCACGAGGAAAAGCTTTTCCCACCAAGCCAGCAATATCATATATAGTTAATGGTTTTACCCCGCGACCTGGAGACGTTAGTAACTCATTAGCCGCTGTATTAAAATAAGTCTTGAAAGGCCTAAAAACTGTCTTGTCTAATGGTTGCATATGATTACTAGTATGTGGATGTAGAGTAATAGGCTTTACACCATTATCTTTGGCTTTTTATAGCCATTATCTTTGGCTTTTTATTGGCCCTGCAGTGTCATCAAAAACTTGATTAACTCCAAGATTTTCGTGTAACTTGTTTACATCTTTACCTTTTTCCAAACAGTGCTTTAAATGACGACACAAAGTTGTTCTTGGTAATCCAAAATGTTTGGAAGCATCGAAAGTAGTGAATTTTTTATCCTTAATCATTTTAATAGCATTTGTCAGATCATTCACATTAATAGGAGTCCTTTTCTTCTTCTTTTTACTTCTAGACGTGATTTCTGAAATAATAGATAAAAAAAATAAAGTTATTTGATTAGGAATATATTACACTAGCCAAATATAATATCGAAAACAACAACCTTAAAACAACAACCAACAACAAATTTAATTTTCTAAAACAAAATTTACTTTTTTTTACCTAATATTAATTTAGATTTACAAATATTTGTTTATCTTATTTTATAAAAAATATGTTTGATGTAAACAGACATACACTAAATACGTTAAACCAAGAAACGTGGAGGAAAAAAAATCATGTCACAAAGAATAACACTATAAAAAGTAAATTATTGTGCATTAAAATATCTTTAAATAGACAATTCTATTTAAAGGTCCTGTACTCCAGTAAGATAACAGATAACTAGGGTTTTTCGTTTCCAGGTACCCGGACTCGGACTCGGCGAGTCCGTGGATAAATACCCGGATTCGATACCCGGTTTAAGACTCGGCGAGTCTCATGATTTGACTCTTCGGTTTTGCCTGTACGCGTCGGAACGCCGTCACACTTTATCCCCATCTTTTTTTAGCTTGAAATTTAGACCGTGGCTTTTTTGATGTTTTGAGAACATTCAAGTTTATATATGTTTCCATGTATGTCCGAAAAGACACTAACCTCATAAATTTCTAATCAAATCTGTTTATTGTATATGCGATTGTTTTAAAAGCATTCGCTAATATAAAAACTTTTGATTAGAAAGATTGAAGTTAATAAGTTAATTCATTTAGCGCGTATTTAAAAAAAAAACACATTTCATTTGTTAATTAAATAGTTGATTAATATGTCCATTTTAGGAAAAAAAGTAGAACATTATAGGTTTAATGTGGCATTTTATACAGCGCTATTATGCCGAAGAATTCAAAAGTGTGGGATTATTTAACCCAATGTACTGATTTGAAAAGTGGTAAATGCAGTAGGTGTTCAACGAAAATATCAAACAAAGATGGAAATACTTCATCGATGATTAAACATTTAAAAGTTAAACATGAAATTTCTTTAACAACACGAGAAGAAATAACACTTGATGAATGCACGAGTATGAAAATTCGGAAATATCTAAATATCAATTTGCATGGAATTGACTCTGAAGTGTATAATCTGGGTTTAGTGAGAATTTCTAACTCGTGTACAGCTGTACAGTTAGTTGAAAAAGTAGAACAACATTTAAACACATATAGTATTAATTTTAAAAAACATAGTTGGTTCAACCGGCGACGGTGAAGTGTAATGATAAAATTTGGACAAGAATCTCCTAGTCTCTATAATTTGTGTTTGAATCACATTATACACTTAGCTGTTTGTGATGTACTATATAAAAAGAAAAATATTGCCGTCTTGCAAAATGAAGATGGTATTGATGGTGATGGTGATGACCATGGTCAAGATGGTATTGATGATAATCAAGATGAAAATTATTATTCTGACAAGAGCGGTGATGACGTCGAAGAGTACGAACATGTTGAATTAACAAATTTAGGAAATATTGAAGAAAATATAAAAAGTGTTCGTATAATTGTTAAATTTTTAAAAAATTTTTCTCTGTGAAATATTATTTTGCAAGAAAAGGTCAAAATAGTTTTAGAAAATGAACTTCAGCTAGTGTTAGACGTAAGAACTCGTTGGAACTCATTGCTCGAAATGGTATCTAGATTTTTGAAATTATTTTATATCGTTAAAAAAGCTCTTCAAGATATTGGAAGTGTACATTTAATAGAAAATATTAATATTGAATTATTACATGAATTGGAAAATACTCTAAAGCCTTTTAAATTAACTGTTGAAGTTCTTAGCAGAGACGATGCTAATATTGCCACAGCCCGATTAGCAATTGATTTTATGTTAAGAAAAGTAAAAGAATCCAATGGTACCATAAGTAGATAACTATTGATGACAATGAAAACTCGAATAAATAGCCGTAAAAACCAAGAATTAGAAGAGCTATTAAATTCTCTTGTAATTGGTACTACGCCTTCAAAGAAAATACAAACATTTACTACAGATTTAATGAAAAGATTATATGATGGGGATGAAGAACAGCAAAACACACATTATGAACAGAAACATTCAACTGAAAATAACAAAAAAACTACAGGAAACGCAGAAGATTTAACATTGGAAGAAGAACTACATAAAATATTAGAAAGTGCGAAATGTCCGAATTTGCTAAGTTGCAGAGATGAATTTGCTGATATTAAAAAATAATTTTTATTGTTTTCAAAAACTAAAAAAAGAACTGCTTAATTAGAAAAACTGTATCAAGCGTTAATGACGATAAAACCAACGTCAACAAATTCCGAACAAACATTTTCTGTAGCATCTAACTTCTGTACAAGAATTCGTTCTAGATTATAGGACAACTCATTGAGTGCATTAGTTTTTTTAAAGTTTTATTTTGTAAGTAAAAAATAATTGCTCTGGTATGTGTTAAACACTTATACGTATTTTAATTTAGTTGAGTTTATTATTGCTAGTATATTTGCACGCATTTTATTATAAATTATGTTTGTAAATACTAAAACAATATTTTTTTAAAGTAATGTCAAGTTTATTTTGTAGTTTAAGATCATAATAAAGGTATAAGCCGGATAATAGTCATTTTATTTACCATAACATACACCAAATCCATTTTTAAAAATGGGCGTGAGAACAAAAAATCATTTCATGCTATTGTTAAAATTGCGAGTTAAAAAAACGTATAAGACCCGGACTCGAACCCGGAGCCGATAAATATTCGTAGGCTAGGCTCGGACTTGTCTGGTCTAAAAAAGCCGGGTTTTCCCAAACCCTAGATATAACAAAATAACATTTAAACAGCTGACCAAAAAATAAATTTACAATAACATCCATAATCAATCCTGGTTTTTAAAAATAAAACTTAACTGTAGCTTTAAACAGTTGTATCATTGACAATTTCTATAATTTATTTATAAAAATTATTTTTATAATTGTAGTACTTAATATTATCAAGTACTGCAATTATAAAAATTATATTTATAAATAAGGTAAAATAAAAGGAACTATTCTAAAACTTACAACAAAACCTTTCAAACAACAACCAAAAAACAATGCTACTTTGAATAAAATAAAAATTTACTGTACTTTTATGCTCAATTAATTGTTTTTCTCAACTAATTAAATGAAAATTACAGCTATAAACATGAGTATTAAATGAAAATTACAGCAATAAACATGAGTATTAAATGAAAATTACAGCAATAAACATGAGTATTAAATGAAAATTACAGCAATAAACATGAGTATTAAATGTTAATATAAAATATCTAAAATATTAGTATAAAATATTATAAACATATACTTAAAAAAACGTTGATAAAATAAGACAGCTTATAAAACTTACTATTATCTGTTAATTACTTTATTATTGTATGTATGTACTATAGTACATACACATAGTATATTAACCTGTTTGTATTTTACATTATATAATTAGAAATTTTTCAAACAGAGATATAGATTGAACATTTAAAAGTGTAGCAAATCTCAACAAAGTTACAAAATGTAAAGTCAAAAACAAAATATTATCTTTAAAAATTTCTAATTATATAGTGCAAAATACACACAGCCTGTGTGTATTTTAAATAGTAAATATTTTTTAAAAATCTATTTCTATTATATAATTTCTATTTAGTGATATTTAAAGTTACTTATTTCGTAAGTTTTTTATTGTTAGGACACTTGTTAAATCTAAGAATCCATAGCATGTAAAAAGTAATTGACTATTATAAAACGTTTAAAACTATTAGAATTCAAAATATATTAGAAATACTTACTTTTTTTTCCGAAAAAAGGTTTTAACATTGATTACAGAAAACACCGGCTTAATGGCGGTATGTAACGAACTTCATTTTAAAAAGCCGGTTGTGATGTACCAAATACCATAGACAGTAAAATTTAATATTGTGTGATCATTTGAAACAAGCCCAGTGGCCTAGGTACATATAGTGGCAAGGTTCAACAGGTTCCCCTATATATATATATATATATATATATATATATATATATATATATATATATATATATATATATATATATATATATATATATATATATATATATATATATATATATATATATATATATATATATATATATATATATATATACATATATATATATACATATATATTTTATATGTATATATGTATATATATATATACATATATATTTTATATGTATATATGTATATATATATATATATATATATATATATATATATATATATATATATATATATATATATATATATATATATATATATATATATATATATATATATATATATATATATATATTTCTGGATTTCTGATGTAGTCTTTATTGATGGAACAGGATTTCTGATGAGTCTTTATTGATGAAACACAGTGTTAAATGAAAAAAATTTTCGCTAAGTGATTTTCTACTACTTTATTATTCTGTTTTTTTAAGAACATTGAGCCCTCTTTTTTGTAGAATACATTTTAAAATTGTTTATGTATATATATATATATATATATATATATATATATATATATATATATATATATATATATATATATATATATATATATATATATATATATATATATATATATTTAAAAATTCATTGTTTTATGTATTTTTAGTTATATATATTTTTTGTATAAGGGAACCAAAATGTCAGGTCAGATGTATGTTCTTCATGATCACCCTGCTACTGCAAACATTTAATCTAGTGCAATCTGTTTTATGTCCTGCTGCCTTGTGAAATTTGCTATCTATGCTAATGTTGGAAGGAGTTTGCTTCCTGTCATCAGTATTATTTAAAATCAGTCATGCTTATAGTAATGTATACATTTTATAAAGTTAGAGGTGCCTTAGTTACTGTTTTAGCTCACCTGTAATCTACGTTATACGTTTGTGTTCTGTCTAAACCTCTGGCGCGGTGCTGATACACCCGCAAGTTTCTATCTCTATGTTTGTGTTCTGTTTAAACCTCTGGTGCGATGTTGGTTTACCTAGAAGTTACTTTATGTATGTGTATGTTCTGTTTAAATATTCTGTTTAAATCTGCTTTGATGCAGTGTAAGATCACTAAGTAACTAGACACTCTAACTATAAAACTCTCAAACTTATCTATAGAATTTTGTTAGATGTAATATCTCTTCATCTCTTTCTCTTTTCTACAAATGCTCAAAGGAGTTATCATCTCTTGTTCCATCAACTAAAACTCATTTAAAGTCTTATTCTTTTACTATATCTGTCCCTGCATGCTCTAAAAACTTTTATTAGTCTAGCTTTTGTTCCGCACTTCAACCCTTTTTAATGCTGCTTTTTTTTAAAACGAAAATGTAGCTTGGTGTTAATATATATGTACAATGTTTTTTCTATTTTGTTTGTCAATATTCCAATAATAATGTTACCTCTCATGATGTAACTTTAACATTTACAGCATAAAACATACTACTGTTAATCTTACTCCGAATAGGGGTAACATTGACTGTTGAACCCCCTAAAATAAATTATCAATAATATTAGATAACTAATTAAATTCTTTATCAGTTTATGGCAGCATTATCATTGAAATATTGATTACCAAATTTACACATAGAAATATTGATTACCAAATTTAGTTTCTCACAGCTAAAAAAAAAAATTTTCTAAAGATATGTCTTTACCTTAAGTTGACTTTTTTTTTAAACTGATTAACTCCAAACACGACTGCAAGCAACCACTATTAAGTTAAGAGTTACTAGAAAATAAATGAATATTGTTAAAGAAAAAAGAAACGGTTAAAAATAAAGAATGAGAGTCAAGTGAGAATTTTAAAGAGAATTTTCAAAAAATAAAAGAGTGAGAGTCAAATGAGAATTTTGGTTAATAAAGCCAGATGCTAACTTTGCAATGGATGGTGTGTCAATGACAATACAAGAAGAGGTAAAGTAGAGGACTGTGAAGAGGTAAAATAGAGGACTATGAAGAGGTAGAGGACTTAATGAGGAGATTGTCTTTAATCAAAATAGGAATGTCAACAATATTGCAATAGATGTTGCAACAATATTGCAATAGATGTTGCAGTAAGTAAATGATTTTTGCTGGAGTTAAAATTCACAATCCACTGCAATATTACAAGAGATGGTTGGCTGCCTATTCTAAACAATTAGAAATAAAAGTTATTTGTGAAAACAAGATTTTAAATTTATCAGCAAATGGAGCCAATTTAGATAATTAGTAATGTTTTTAGGAAATTCATTAATGTAGATAATAAACGGAAGCCGGAGTAATTCTAATACACAACGATGAATTAACCTTTTTATCTGGAATGGCAGGAGTGGGATTGTTCACTTCAAGAAATGAATATAAAAAAAAGAATTTACCAAATAGTTTTGCTTTATTCTTCGGAGAGGTTATAAGATCATTCCCGTATATTAGAGAGAATATTGAACTTAACTTTGTTAATGACACTGTTAAAGATTTTCCAAAGTCCTTTAAAAACTCCTGAGAAAAGATATGAGATAAAATAAAATACTGCCAACAAAGCATGAAAAACTAACTTCTGAGATAAGTATGAGATTTAGTAAATTAAAAATATCAAAGCTTAACATCAGACAGCACCTTTTTACATTAATTTCTTGCAATAATAAAAAGTAGCTCGTTCTCAAGAGTGTTATTTTTATGAAAATGATGAAAATAATTACAATTAAAAATAGCAGCTGCATAAAAAGATAAAAACCATAGAGTAGAATGAGGCTAGACTTGAAACGGACAAGAAGGATTAAAATTTTTCATGTCTGTCTGAATCCAAGAGATTACTTAGTAGCCGAATTTATCAGCGGAAAGACAAAAGACATTAGCTCAAGAAACATCACGAAGAAAACTATGAAAAAAAACCCCCAGTCTGGTTTAGGGTAGTAGTAAGTAGTGTGATGATTGAGTGAGTTCAAAGAAGAAGAGCGAATAAAATTATTTAGAGAGATTGTTGTATGGTCTGAATCAACTAAAGGAGAAAAAAGAGAAACTGACCACAAACAGGGTCAGAGACGAGACCAAAATCAATGTATCACAGTGGGAATTTGTTTTTAAAAAATACGTTCTACATGTATTTTTAACGTTCTTACCTAAAGAACGTTTAAAAGACGTATAAAAAACGCTTAGAAGACATTTAGAACCTAACTTTAAAAAATCAAATGCCCGTAGGGATGTGTTGCCATATCTATTGCAGATCTTTGAAATATACATTTTATCATCATATCAGTATGTGTGAGTCATCAACAAATAGATGACGACTCACACATACTGATATGATGGTCACATTACCTTATAAATTTCAAAAATTTTTAAGGTAGACTTTGATTAAAATTAATATTTAAAAAGTTTCAATTTGATTAAATAGATAATAAAGACAAAGTAAAAATAAAAAGCGTAGATAAGATATTTGAGACAAAGGGCTTGATAATGCAATGCGAAACGTTTAGCCATACGGTCTTGTAGAATTTAGCGTAGCGTTTAATTAAAAAAAAAGAAGGAAAAAGGTAAAAATGATTAAATCAATTTAAATAAAAAAACGAAAAAAACAACTAACTACCAAGTGTTTCGTGATGCGTGACTGTTAAAAATGTAATCTTTAATAGTCACGCATCATGGATTGAATCATATAATATAAAAAAATTAATATAAAATAATTTGCTTGAATTGTTGATTCGTTATACACCGCTAATACATTTGACGACCCGGATAAACTTCTTTTTCCTACAATATTACAATTATTTGAAAGAACAAAAAATTATTACAATTTTCATCAGATAAACGCATATATTGAAAATATTTTAAAATACCTTTCAGTGAGAATTCGTTTAGGATATAAAAAATATATCCTGATAACTGTTTAACAGGGATTAATATTTTATGACTTTGTAAAGATTTCGTATTTTCTATAGAATGATATAAATATATACATATATTGCGTCTTCTTAGGTGTGGAAAAAAGCAAGTAGAGTTGAAGTTTTTGTTAGGTTAAGCATTACTCTACTGATAATATAATAATAAAAACATACATATGTGTATATGCGTATAAATGTAAATATATGTATATATATACACGCATATGTATAATATATATATGCGTGTATATGCGTGTACATATATTATTATACATAATGTATATATATATATATATATATTATTATACATAATGTATATATATATATATATATATATATATATATATATATATATATATATATATATATATATATATATATATATATATATATATATATATATATATATATATATATATATATATATATATATATATATATATATATATATATATATATATATATATATATATATATATATATATATATATATGGTGTTTACTTTTTGTTGTTTGCAATTTAACTTCCTGTCATTAATTTATTTGTTTTAGATTGGGAAAATTTATAAAATATATTTACTTTTAAATAATATTTTCAACCTAAAAAAGAAGAGGTAACGTTTCTTTGGAGAAACAAGTTACCTCCAAAGAAACAAGTTACATCCGAAGAAATAAGTTACATCCAAAGAAACAAGTTACATCTAAAGAAACAATTTACATCCGAAGAAACAAGTTACATCCAAAGAAACAAGTAACATCCAAAGAAACAAGTTACATCCGAAGAAACAAGTTACATCCAAAATAACAAGTTACATCCA
This sequence comes from Hydra vulgaris, assembly GCF_022113875.1. NCBI lineage: Eukaryota > Metazoa > Cnidaria > Hydrozoa > Anthoathecata > Hydridae > Hydra > Hydra vulgaris. The sequence continues at coordinate 3,186,753 of NC_061162.1, forward strand.
ACGAAACAAGTTACATCCGAAGAAACAAGTTACACCTGAAGAAACAAGTTACATCCGAAGAAACAAGTTAAATCCAAAGAAACAAGTTACATCTAAAGAAACAAGTTTTTTTTTTATATATATATATATATATATTTTGCTGTTTATATAAAAATAAAATAATAAAATTACAATGAAACTTTTACTTTACACAAAGAATATATATAAAACAGACAGGGGCTCAAAGAATAATATAATGTAAAGAATAATATATTATAAAGAATAATATAATAAGGTACATAATTACCGTCCCATTAGTCTTCTTCCTATCATAAGCAAGGTTTTTGAATCTTTAATTAACAAGCATTTTATCTCTTATCTTGAATTTAATAACTTACTTTCTGATCATCAATATAGATTGTGATCTTCTCGTTCTACGGCTGATTTGCTAACAGTAATAACCGATAGGTTTTATCGTGCATTTGATAAAGGTGGAGAGATTCAGGCTATTGGTCTTGACATTTCTAAAACTTTTAATAAAGTTAGGCGTGCTGGTCTTCTCCATAAGCTTTCTTCTTACGGTGTATCTTTAAGATTATTGAATCCTTCCTTTCCAATCGTAGTATAAAAGTTGTCCTTGATAGACAGCACTTTTCTTCATATTCTGTAACCTCAGGGGTTCCTCAAGGTTCAATCCTTACCCCTATACTCTTTTTAATTTACATTAACAATCTTCCAGATATTCTCACATCTAAAGTGATAAGTAATTGTTCGCTTATGATACTACCATTTATTCTTGTCATGGTATGAAGCCAACACTCTCTGATTGCTTGGAGGGGGCATTTGAGCTTGAAATGGATCTCACTTCTGCTACATCATGGGGCTCACAGTGGATGGTGAACTTTAATTCAGATAAAACTCAATCTTCAGCCAGTTATTATCGCAATAGTTTAGACCTTCCAATATTTATGAACGGTAATGTACTCGATGAGCCATCTACCTTTCATCTTCTAGGATTGACTCTTGCTTCTGATCTTTCTTGGAAACCATATATGAAATCCGGTCTTGTATGGAATACTGTTGCCATATCTGGGGCATCTTCTAATGATGCTCTTTCTCTTTTAGACAAGGCGCAAAAACGCATTGTAAACATAGTTGGGCCTGCTTTTGCAGCCAACCTTCAACCATTATCACATCATCGTAATGTTACTTCTCTTTCTCTTTTCTACAAATGCACTGCTCTAAAGAGCTAGCGTCTCTCGTGCCATCTACTAAAATTCATTCTTTTGTTACTCGTCATTCAATTAGGTCTCATCCTTTTTCTGTTACTGTTCCCAAGTGCTCCAAAAACTCTTACTTGTCCAGTTTTTTTCCTCGAACATCAGTTCTTTGGAATTCACTTCCTTCGTCTTGCTTTCCTGATTCATATAATTTGCAATCTTTTAAGTCGTCTGTTAATCGTTATCTTGCTCTACAATCTTCATCTTTTCTCTTTCAGTAACTACCAACACTAAATAGTGGGTGCCTTGTTGGATGCTAAGATGTTTAAAAAAAATAAAAAAATTGCTAATTTACGTGTTGTAAAATATATACTGTTTGGCAAAACAAAACAAAATATTTTGAATTAATCGAGGCAATATATTGGAGGCAGATATTTTTCGTCTGGCGGACTCTTCAAATAAAATAATTAGGTTGAAATTAAATTCCAGTCAGCAAATCCAAGTTTTGCGTTTTTTATAAAATCCTGACTCGAATATAATAAATACTTAAATATTGAATTCGTTTTTAATAGTCATAAGTTATAACAAATTTTGCAATAATATATTAAATTATTAATTGTATAATAAACATATTAAATTATTTATCTATTGCAAATTATTATGAAAAAATGAGTATAAACGGTTTAAATAAATTTAAATAATTCGGGTCTTGCTTTAATAATGCGAAACCTAGATTTGCTCACTGGAAAAAAGTATCAACCAAATAATTATTGTCGTTCTAAAGGCGGATTTCCACTGAACGAATTTATTCGTTAAGCTAACATTTCTGTTAATTTTTGACAGAAATGTTTTCGCGTAAACAACGTAGATTTTCATTTCGAAAATTTCAAGTTATTTTTAAGTCGGTTAATAAATTATATTAGACTTCACAACGTTTTCAAGTTTTTTAGCAAGATGACTCCTCAAGCTAAATTTGTTGAAAGCATTAAAGAAAAAAGGCTAATTAGTTTTCTCCATCAAAACAGCCTAATCTCTGTTCGTAAAGCTTGTATCTGTGGTCAGCAAACGACTATTAAAAGATTCGAGCGGTGTTAAGTAAGTTATGTAAATATCATATTTAATCATATCATATTTCATGACATTATATCACAAATATCATATATTGAGTTAATATTAAAATATCTTCGAAGATGCCACCTAAAGAAAGGACGGCTGGTGTCCATAAAATTATTATGGTCGGAAGTGGTGGTGTTGGTAAATCTGCATTAACACTCCAGTTCATGTATGAAGAGGTAATTCAATCGTTGGTTTAGTATGTTTTATTTTAGAAATATAATAGCTATTGCTTTAATAATTTGATACAAAAATTGCTAACAATTAATGAACAATAAACAACTAATTATAATAAACAATAAACACCATTATATATTTATAATATAACTGAGTTTTCTATTTATAACGGACTATAAAAAGTTGATCTTAAAAGTTTGTAAATTCAAGTTATACTTGCAGTTTTTAAAAAGTTTCTCAATTGATATTTGAATTTTAAAGTTGTCTTATTAAACATAGACTTAACAAACTTATTAAAAAGCTACAAATTTATATCTCAGTTGTTTGATTTAACATTAAGTCCAGTTACTCTTTATTTTATTCCCTAATGGTTAGACCAAATTATATGTTGTGTTGACTTTGGTAGATAGCTTCATCCAAATAGTAATAAACAACAATTTAGTTAATAAATTGTAGGTCTACAGAGTACAATATAATTGTCACATATCATTTGAGAAATGATTTTTGTAATAAAAATGAAATGACCTGAGGAAGCTACTACAGTTGAGGAAGCTAATTTTATTTTTATTGTGGTTATAAACCTATTCCAACTCTTTAACTCTGTAATACAAACTTCGACAAATAAGACTGCTACACAGAGGAACATGTTAAGTGTAATAGTATCAGTAATGAGGTGTTTAATGAATCTGGAATTTCATGCTTATGAAGTGAGCACTCTCCTACTGTATTATTTTAAGTATTAACTGCTTTCTAAGTAGAAAAAAGTTATTTTTAAAGTCAAGAAAAAATTTATGCATTTATGCTATTATTTTTTTGTACCTGGGAAGGGCTCAAGCTCAGGTGGAGCACAATAAAGTCTTTATCTATTTAATACCACTCCCACTTTTTTTTTTTTTCCTAAATTAAATCCTTAAAGAAAAATTTAAAAATATTAGTTTTTCTGTCTAATTGGAGAAATAGAAATAGCCATTATTTTTATATCCATATATAAGTATATATTATTTGCAGCCCTTGGAATTAGAGTGAGCATTCAGCAATGCCGGCCTAACTGCCGACCTAGAAGTGTTTAAGGTCAGCAATAAATTGCTGACATCGCTTCTAAGTTTTAGGGTTTTTTACAAATTTTTTTGCCAAACTCTAACAGATTAAGGTTGGCAAATGATTGCCGACCTTAATTTTCTTAATTCTGAGGGCTGTTATTTGTTTCTGAAGTTCCTGAGGTTTTTTGTATTTTTTGATTATCCATTTTTTCTATATGTATTTCTACTTCAATTTAGGATTACTTATTTAAAACATTTTTTATTAATAAAACCTTGATGAAGTGTTAAAACAAACAATAAATTATAAATATATGTTAGTGCATTATAAAAATAGGAACTCTATTATAGTGTTATTTTTTATTCTTTTGAAAAGTAAGAACTCTATTATAGTGTTTTTAAGGTTGATTGATTGCTTGACATTCCTATCACTCCAAAACTTTATCAAAAGCTTTAGACATTTCTAAAATTTTTTAATAAAGTTTGGCATGCTTGTCTTCTCCATAAACTTTCTTCTTACATTGTATCAGATAAGATCTTTAAGATTATCCTTCCTTTTTAATTGTAGTATAAAATTTGTCCTCAATAGGATTAACTCTTACTTCCAATCTTTCTTGGAATGCATATATCAAATCCATTACAGAATTAGCCTCTGCTAAGGTTGCATCTCTTTATCGAGCTCGAGCTCGACATTTTCTTACTCCGGATTCTATTCTCTATCTCTATAAATCTCAAATCTGTCCTTGTATGGAATACTGTTGTCATATCTGGGGCAAATCTTCTATTGATGCCCATTCTCTTTTAGACAAGGTGCAAAAACGCATTGTATTTATAAAAAAGAGCATTCATCATTGAAACCAAAACTACTCCATATCATCCAAGAGGCAATAATCAATGTGAATGAAAAACAGAACAATACTAAAAGCTTTTAGTCTGGTTTTTTGAAAGTATAGACAACAGCTCCGGAGAACACTTCTGCAAGAATATAACAGGTATGTTGTCTGTGCCAAAAGCTGTAGAAGAGTCTAAGTAGGAAATCACTTTAGATACAGAGCTGGAGTAATACAAATGTCAAGCAATGGATCAACCTGTTTGATGGCTAAATCAAAGAAAACGCAACTAGTGGAATCCAGAGATATGTTATTGATGAAAAGTTTATAGCAAATAATTCAGCATTGTCTTTAGGTAAGGTGACAAAGTCTGAACCATAGAAAAGAGGCGGAATAACAGATTAGCCTTATTATTGATACTATTAAAGATTCTCCAGAAGTCATGAGAGCCTATTTTTTGTGATGAATTAAGAAATTTCATGACCTGAGAATAGAGGGCTTTGGCGTTAGACAAAATCTTTCTACAATGGTTTCTAGCCGTAATAAACAGACATCTGTTTTCTGGAAAATTGAAGAAATGTTTTGCTGATAAATATATATATTTTTTAAACATCTTTGCTTCCAACAAGGCTGCAAGCAACCACTAATTAGTGTTGTAAGTTACTGGAACAGAAAAGCTGAAGATTGTAGAGCAAGATAACGATTGACAAACGACTTAAAAGATTGCAAATTATATGAATCAGATATGGAAGTAACGGTTTTGTTTGGCAATTGCAGCAGCACAATTTGAGGAAAACCATGGAGAAGAGTGAAGCTTGACCTGGAATTGTTGAGAGGCAACAAAAGATTCCATGTCAGCCTGAATCCACAAAGTTATGCAAGAAGCACATTTGTCAGCAAGAAGATAAATTATTTCTACCCTAGGGGCGTCAGGAAGAAAATCACAAAAAGAGTCCTTGTCAGCTTTAAGGTAGAGGTACAATGATAGAGGGATTTTGATGATGAAAAAGAATCAGATAATAGTTTTAAAGAGATCAAATTGTGATCAGATGCTACTAAGAGTGAGTGTAGAGAAACTGAGCACTGACTAGGATCAGAAACAAGACATAGGTTGAGTAGAAAAGGTAAATGTTTCGTGTTTTCTGGAAAGCGAGTTGGAAAGTTGACTATTTAGAGATAATGTCTCAATAAAAATACTTATCTTGGGCAGATATTAAATGCATCCGGCTGCTGTCTTGTAGAAGGCCTCCTAGGCAAAGACTTAAGGGGTAAACAGATTTTCATAAGGGCAGAAGTAAAAAATTTTACAATGCTTCAAAACATGAAACATCAGAAGATGGTTTAAAAGAGGAGCAGATTCTATCATTGGCATTTGACTATATGAAGACAATAAGCTTGCCAAAAATACCTGTCCAACAACTTTATTACATGAGACAGCTATCAGTCAATATTTTTTCTATACATATCATTAAAGAAGAAAAAAGTCAAGTATATATATATATATACCATTGGAAGAAAAGGGCCTAATGAAGTTGTGACTTTTTTTAATGATTTCAGTTCTACCAAAGTACATTATGTTAGTTTTGTAACAACTGTAGTGAACTTTGGTATAATTTCAAGTGTTTTAAAAACACATGAACATTTTTATCACATGAATCAACTCACCAAGCTTATTATTAGCAGCTCCAGATGACAAAAATTTACAGTGAAAGAAATTGTAAATGCAACTGATTTTTTTGATTTTAAAGCTTGGAGCCCAAAACATTACAAAAAATCTTTCATTTCTTCAGAAACCAAAAGAAAAGAAGGTTCACTTTTCAATTAGTAACTTGTTCATTTTTCATATGAGCAGGGTAAAAAAGGCCACATTAAGGTATTCACTAATATTAATGGTTTGGTCTGCCATACATTTTTTATGTCCAAACATACAGGTACTGTACCACAGGTGGAGAGTTTAGCTTATCCAAGTGGCAAAGTTAAACTGAAAAAAGTGAAGGTTTTTTCAGTTTTACTTTGCAAAGTTAAACTGAAAAAGGGAAGGCCTTCTTAATTCTTTTAATTTGTATTTAATACAAATTAAAAGAATTCCTGAAGAATTCAACTGGTTTTATAACGAGCAGTATTCCTGGCCTAATGAATGTGAGAATCGCTTTTTCAGTTTAACTTTGCAAAGTTAAACTGAAAAAACGAAGACCTTAACAAATTAAAAGAATTCCTGAAGAATTCAACTAGTTTTATAGCGAGCTAATGAATATGAGAATCTCCCTGATAGTGACTTTGAGGAAGAACTAGATTAATATGTTGAAATCTAATGCTTACTGATAGCTATATTTGTTGTTAATTCATATATATATAATAATAATATATATATATATATATATATATATATATATATATATATATATATATATATATATATATATATATATATATATATATATATATATATATATATATATATTACTGGCATGTTAAAACATTGTTTTAAAGTACATAGTTGTAGTTGTTACGGAGTTTTAATTTGTTTTCCTTCCTAAAATATTCTATTTTTTTAAAAAAGGGTAAATTTTTTGAAATTTATATATTAATTATTAACAAACAATATGTTATAACAGTTATCAAAGTGTATTAAAATGTTGCATATATTTTTTAAAAATATATTACACAAATTCTGTATATTTAATATTTAAAGATATAAATTTTTTTTTTAGTTTTCTCAAAAATGTGTTTTGAGCAAATCATCCCCTTTAAAAAACACTGATTCAATTATCAAATCTGTAGATTGTGGCGTATATTATGCTGATTTTTAGGCCTACAGTAAAACATAGAAGGCAAGCTTTAACTAAAATAAAAAAAGTTTGTTTTTCTTGGTATTCATTTTTTCTTTTGTTTTAATCAAAAAAATTCAGCCCAAACATTTTTTTTTTAATAATTTTCTTTAATATAAACACAAAATGTCTCAGAGGTTTGGGATCCCTTTAAAGAAAAACAGCTTTTTTTATACATTTAAAGGTGCAACAGTAGTTGTGGAGATTTGCTTCAAAAATACATTTTCCTTTATAACATTTCATGATTACTGCTCATTTTAATCAACATTTTTTATATTTATTATATTGTATATGTAATACAGGTTACATATTTAAACCAAGGTACTGTTATAAAGGTCATTCTAGAAATAAGACAAGATTTTTAAATTAGAAATAATTGTTTGGTAACTCTTTTGTTCTTGCTCTTGTACTTTTTCAACTAATTTTATTCAACTTGAACAACATCTTTTTATTTAACTTAAGCAACAACTTTTTTTATCATTTTTGTAGTTTAGTGAGTAAAACTTTCCAATCAAACTTTTTGTTTTTTAAACATATAAAGGCCTGCTTGTTAAAATGCTTTACAATTTAATATAATTGAAACATGCAATCTTTATTGAAAAAAAAAAAAAAAAGTTTAAAAGAAACTCAATCTTAAAGAATATTTCACCTTATTTTTTTGGTATCTATAACAGCATTATGGAAAAAAGAAGGCAAATCTAAATCTATATAATATAGTAAATATATACATCTACTATAGCATATATAGATAACAAGTTATTACTTCTTTTTCCTATTTTTATACCAAATGGCGTTTTCAGAAAATAGAAAAAAAAGCTTAATAAAAGAAAAGTTGCCCTGTGTAAAACCCTCAGTCGTTGTAGCTATACTCTTTTGTGGCAGCAGGTCATAAGACAGTAGATGTATGCACTAAATTCCATTACAGTAGGCTGTTGAAAAATCTAACATAACTAAATAAAAAAAAGAAAAAGAATAAATTAGATTTGCAATTTAAAAATTAACAAAGTAAAAACACTATTTTGTCTGGTATTTTATGCTGATTATTTGAGATAAAAAAATTGAGGCCTAAATCCGGATAAACGTAATTATTATTTTATGTGCATGAAAATAATAAAAATTAAATTAGCCACCAGCAAAAAAAAAATAGACAAAAATTCTGATACAAGTATTTAATATTTAACGCGAATAAAGTTAATGCATAGGTGTTAATTGTTTTATTGTATTATAGAATATAGATAAATTTGGACATAAAGAAGACCAAGAGAATCAGATTCAGCTAGCTATTCAAGCTATTACTGAAAAAAATTGTCATAGTTACAAACTGCTAAATGTTGTGTGACAAAATCTACTCTTTTTGACAGAACAAAAGGTTCATCTAATGATCAAGGAACGCCAAGAAAGATGAGCAGCATCATTGAAGATATTATTGTTGATTTATTAACATTTATGAGTGATATAGGCTTGAATTGAAAAGACGTGTTTATTGTTGTTAAAAATTATTTAAAAGAATCAAACTAGTTTATTTAAAGACGGAAAAGACTAGAAAATGGTGTTTTGGTTTCATGAATAAATGTTGTAAAGAAATTTGCCCAAGAAAAGTAAGCGGCATGCAAACTATTAGAGCTGTGGCTACAAAGCCAGCTATAATTGACAATTAGTTTGCGCAATTAGCAGCAGCAAATATTGAATATAATTTAGGTGATAAGCCGTTTCAAATATTTAATTTTGAGTCTGGTTTGCAATTTGATCAAGGCAAAGTTGAAATTATTTGTAGAAAAGGGACAAAAAAAATTTAAAAAGCGTTTTTAAAACAGTAAAAAACAAATGAAAACAAATCGTCAAAATTTATTTGACTAAAAATCACTTTCAAAGCCTGAAAAATCAACATTTTCTGAGATCTCATTTAAAATGGTGGGTTTAAACCTGAAAATGCTTGAAGTGGCTTCAAAAATGCTGTTCAATTTCAACTCAATTGTTCCCAAATTTTTTTTAAAAAAAACTTCCATTGATGCCATGTTTCAAGTTGTCGAAAACAACAATATTGAAAATTTATTTGATTTTTCAACAGTATCTATTCAATTAGCTTTGGGAAATGCTACCAATACATCTAACACACTGTCAAGAATGTCAAATTGAATTTTTGCTTATAAGCTTTGCTATTTTCAATAATGCCATTCAACAAGTGGGAAAAGATATAAAGAAATCAGTATTAAATATGCTATGAGATCAATTGACACCAACTCTCAGTGAAAGAGTTCAAAAAGGTGAGAGAAGAAAACGACCAGCTAATTATAATATGACTTTGGCATATGCCAAGGCTTACAAGCTGAACAATCATCAAAAAAAACAATTAGATAGACAAGCTACAAAGAAATTGATTAGAGACAAAGAATCAATCAGGAGACCCAATCCTGAAATGGGGGGTTTTACGGTATATATAAAAATTTTATACATACGTATATATACATCTATATATATATATATATATATATATATATATATATATATATATATATATATATATATATATATATATATATATATATATATATATATATATATTGTATATATATATATATATATATATATATATACATATAGATGTATATATATACATATATACATATAAATGTATATATATATATATGTATATACATATATAAATGTATATATATACATAAAAATGTATATATCTATATATATATATATATATATTTATACGGATATATATATACATATATGTGTATATATAAATGTATCTATATAAATGTATATATGTATATATAGATATATGCATATATATAAATATAAACATATAAATGAATATATATATATATATATATATATATATATATATATATATATATATATATATATGTGTGTGTGTGTGTATGTAAAGAAATTGATTAGAGACAAAGAATCAATTAGAAGACCCAATCCTGAACTGGGTGGTTTTATGGTATATATAAAAATTTTATACATACGTGTATATATATATATATAAATATATATATATATATATACATACATATAGATGTATGTTGTTGCAATAATGAGTAAATAGTATTCAAGATTGTTGTAATATCTTATTTGTCGTATTTAAGTTAATTCCAATTTCTAGCAGGTTGTATTTAAGGTTTTTGCAATTTCAAGTAGGTGATCAAAATAGTTTTGATATTATACAGAGTTCTTGCAATATTGCAGTCATTTAATATTTTATATTTGTCCCTACTTTTTTGTTATTTATTAATTACATTTATTAAGTCTAATATTTAAAATTTATTCTTTAAGAATAGCTTAACAATTCTGAATGTGTAATTTGTAGTTTTTTTTATTCATTATCATTTAACACTTTTTAGTTATGCAATTTAAGAACGAAACAATTTGCAATGCATTTACAATTTAAAATGCATTTAAAGCCATATCAATTAATATACTTTATTTTAGTATGAATTGTTATTTTTGAAAACTTACAAAAAGTTTCTCTTTTTTATAAACTAAATATTAAATTACAGGATCATACATGAGAATTCTTTTTCAACGCTTTTCTTCTTTTTTGAAAAAATTTAGTTTACTTTAAAATTTTGTAAAACACATTAAGATTGTACAATATTATACAATAAAAGATTTTATTTTGTACAATCCAATATATTTTACTTAAATCATTTAAGTTATTTGTTTGCGAATAAAAATTCTAACGGTTTTTTTAAGTGGCAACTATTATAACATAATTGCCAAATTCCAAAATATTCTAGTTCATAAATAATACTATATATTATATTGTAGATATAATGTTGTATATTATATTGTAGATATAATGCTGTATATACTAATGATCTAATTAGATTTTGTGTTTTCTAGTTTGTAGAAGATTATGAGCCAACAAAAGCAGATAGTTATCGTAAAAAAGTGACGTTAAAGGGAGAAGAATGTCAGATTGATATACTTGATACTGCAGGACAAGAAGACTACGCTGCTATAAGAGACAATTACATTCGTAGTGGTGAAGGCTTTTTATGTGTGTATAGTGTTTGTGAACCTGAATCTTTTGCGAATGCTACAGATTTTCGTGAACAAATATTAAGAGTAAAAGGTGAAACAGAAGAACATATTCCATTTATCTTAGTTGCTAATAAGGTAGATTTAACTGACAAAAGGCAAGTTTCAAGTGAAGAGGGGCGAGCGAGAGCAAGAGAATGGAAAGTAGAGTATCTTGAAACTTCTGCTAAAACAAAAGAAAATGTGGACAAAGCATTTATGGATTTGGCTTCGGAAATACAATCTCGAAAAAAACCTAAACCTGGCCCGAATCCCATTGGCCCGAAACCTAAATACCCGAAATGCAAATTATTATAAAGTTTTTCTTTGCCTTTTGATGTAAGTGAATTTAATTCCACAATTTACAAAGACTTGATTCTTATGCACGATATTTCTTTTTGTTTCAAAATGAAATTCTAGATTTCTTTAAACGTACATATCGAAGTTATGTTAATAATGCAGCTTGTTTTGCTTTCAAATTTATGTGTATATAAAATAAATTTAACTTCTTTAAAAAAATTGTTAAAACAATTGACAGTATAACCAAATTAAAAACCTTAAAATTGATTTAAAGGTTTTTAATTTGGTTATGTTGTCAATTTAAAAGAAATATAAAATTTTATTTTGTATTAAATCTTTATTAAAAAAAGGCAATAATATCATTAATAACATTTTTTTTAAATATTATGTTTGAGTTTTATGTAATTCGTTCTAAAGAAGTTTTTCTCGATAGTTTTTAATATGGTGTTTCGTGTTACAAAAAAGCCCTCTCGACAAAAACCCTACAAGAGCTACCCCTGTAATAATTTCAAAGCATTGAGAAAAAATGATTTTAATTAAAATTTTAAAGCCATTGAGTGATACCATAAGCTTATGAGCTAAGCTGATTATTGCTTTTGGTTTTCAATATCAAATAAACTTTTTTTCTTGGTTTGTTGAATCTTCTTTCGTTCTTTAACAGGTTGACAAGAATTGTATTTTATACGTGTGAATTCGAATAATATCGCCCACCTGTTAGTTCTCATAGATATAGTAAAATACACTTATAAGAGAATTTTACATTCATTGCATTATTTTTTTGAGAAGTTCTAGAATAATAAATAATAGAAGTGGTACTCTTAATACAAAGGGGTGGGAATTTTAGTCCAGATTTAATAAAGATTTTTTTATGTTACAATATAATTTTTTTTGGTAAAAATTTCAGTTTATAAATCCAAATATTTCTTACAAAACACGCATAAAACTATTTATCTAAGCGTTGCACAGTGACCCAGATTAACCTAAAAATGGCAAAAAGTCCGGGAAAAAAAGTGAAAGTTTTATCGTTTTTAGACTTAAAATGTTAAAGTAAACTACTTTCTGAAATCATCTTTAAATAATTTCACAGATATTATCATTGTGTAATTTTAAATGGATATATGTACAAAAAGTTAAATTTATCACCATAAAATTATGAAAATTTAAGGTATGGTTATCTTGTAAGTACCCTTGTTTTCCACCTCCATGCAAAACTTTATTATTATTTTTGTTAAAGTAATGAGTGGTTAGATATTAAAATTTATTTACTTTTTTTTTTTTTAGATTAAAAAAACAAGTTCTTTTTAATTTTTCTTTTAAAAATTAAAATTTTAGTACACTAGTTTAAACATAAGTGCCAGCCAAAAAAAAGTTCCACATTGTTCCACGTTCACTTTTAGTGAAAAAAACCACTAAACTATAGCCAAGTAAACCTACAATATTTGCTGCAACTTCCTGCTCCTTAAGCAGATATTTTAAATTAATTCATGCATAGTTTTGTCAAAAGCAACGCCCGCCCCTCCCTTTTACATTTAAAAACAGTTTTCGGACGTTAGTGTAATCATATACAATCTAGTTATTTACCTTTTGTTTTGAAAATTAACGAAGTCTTATCATAATATAATTTATTAAAGAAAAAATTAAGCTTTAAAAATAAAATAAAAAGGTTCAATCTATTTTTAAAAATTCGCGAATCTGAAGCAAATAACGAAGCACTTCCTAAAATACTTATCGAATTTATCAAAAAATCCGAAAGAACTCCTAGAGATAAACTTGGTGAACTAAAAGAATTGTATAGATTTTTATTTCGAAAGTGAAAAATAAGCTTAAAAAATATTGTAGAAACTATGAAAAGTTTTTAAAGTACAAAAATAATTAGCTAGGAAAAAATCTCATTGATTATAGTGTGTCTATTTATCCTAGACCAGGAAAACCAGTTAAGAAATGGGGAGATCTTTGTGATGAAAACGATTAAGCTTATATTTTGAAAAGAACTTCTAAATGTGTTGATGTAGCTCAGATGAGAAGAAGTTTTGATTCCTTGACTCAAACAACAATGAAACTAGAGGAGGCTCTTGCTCTGAAAACGCAAACTAAATTAAGTGACTTACAATACCAAATGTTGAGAATTTCAGCCCTTACTCACAATCATTGTGACAATGTAAAAATATATCCTATTCTTAATAAGCTTGGGGAAGAAAAGCTGAAATGTTATCCAGAAGGTATTCAGTTTACTGAAACGTCAGCAAAATGCTCATTACAAAATATGCTGAGTCATACAATTACTAGGATTATAAATATGATTGATTTGAAGGAAAGTTGTTAAGTTGAGATGAATGGACTTTTATATGTAGAAATTAGGTTAGATGGAGCTTCAAGTCAAAGTATTTACAAACAAAAATTTGACAACCTTAATTTTACTGAAGAATCAAAGCAGGAAGATAGCCTGTTTAGCACAGCAATTGTACCTCTTCTGTTTAAAGTTGAAAACATTGACTTTTGGAAAATTTCTAAAAGTTCTAGCTGCCATTTTTGTAGACCTCTAGAGAATCAGAGTTGTGCAAAAAAGAAGAAAATGATCTTCAAACTCAAATGAATCAGTTAAAACCCTTCTCAACAGATTTAAATATTGCTGATTCAGTAATAACTATTAAGGTTACTTTTAGAACTGATATGACCATGCTTGATGAAAAAGTAATAAATTCATTGACTGACACTAAGTCAACTCAGTCTTGTAATGTGTGTGGTTGTAAGCCCAAAGAGATGAATGATATAGATTTAGTTAAAAAAAAAGCCTGTTAATGAGAAAGCCCTTAAACTAGGTATTTCAAATTTGCAGTGTTCGATAAGATATTTAGAAATCCAGAAGTTTCAAGCCAGAACTGAAGAAGAGAAGCTTACTGTAAATTTAAAGAAGAATTTTATTAAATCAAAGTTCAAAGAAAAGTTGAGTCTCATTGTTGACCAGCCCAAAGTAGGCTTTGGTAATAGCAATGATGGTTGCATCATACAACAAAAATATCAAGAATTAACACAATGAAAGATCAGATGCACTACCTTTTGATTAGATCGGATCCAAAAATCTCAAGCATTTCATTTGTAAAACACAGGAGTTATCAAGGCAGAACTTTGCCTCCAGAAGTAGTGAATTTATTAGTAACTTAAATTAAAAAAAAAATTTTAATATTCTGACTTGTTTATTTTTGTATTATAGATTGCGTTAAAGACTCACAACGCGCTTTGATTCGCGTCTACGCGCGTTTAGTAAATTCGCGCGCGTTAAACGCGTGCGTGAGCGTTTCTGTAATAATAAATTAATGGTAAAACTTGGGTCAAGGAAGCTACTAAAAATGTTATTTACAAATACAAAGTCCTCTAACGCGCGTTATGACGCGTACATGTGCGTTATACGGGTAATAAGTGCATTACTAATTTGAATTCCTTGACCCCAAAAACCCCTATTTTGATGCATACTGTAAGCTTAATGAACATGTTGTTGATAATTTCGTTTTAGTAAGAGATTATTTAGCCAGTATTTGCTGCTTAAGAAATTCGGCTCGTGCTGGAAATTGCATTAATATGCTTCTCGGAGAATTTGAAAACGGAAAAGTTGATAACAGCACTAATAATATTATAATAAATGTCAAACATCATAAAACTAAACGAAAGTACGGATCAGCCCAAGTTGTACTAACGCCTGAAATCAATAGTCAAATGAAATGTTATGTTGATTTCTTCAGATCCAAAGTTGCAGAAATTAATGATGAAAACCCATCAGATCCAGATAAGAGCTTGTTTGTGATATGGTCGTTCAAATCTCTTAATGGATTTTCTAGACAACTTGATTACTTTTGGAAGAAAGCTACCAAATCAAACAGGGTTTGTCCAGTTTCTGCAACTCTTATTAGAAAAAGCATTACTACCACTTTTTATTCTTCTGAGGATATAAATGATGGCCTTAAAGAAAGCCTGGCAAATCACATGAAACATAAAAAAGAAACAGCCGCTAGAAATTACAATCTCATAAAGACAATGAAAATGCAGCTGAATTAACAAATAAAATTGAAAAAAAAATTTTGATTCCAAACGAATGTAAAAACCAAATGAATAAATGTGCTGAAAACCTTTCTTATCAAGATTTTAATAATATTGTTAACGAGCCAACAGCTAGTACGAGTACAATAAAACGAGGATGGACCCCAAATGAAATTGCAGAAATTTTGCATCTTTTTAAGGATCATGATTTTCAAGGTTGCTATATTCCGTATATTCGTGAAAAAATTAAAGACAATCCGATTCTACAATTTAGGAATCCAAAATCCATCTATGACAAACTGTTATCGCTAACAAAATCAATAAATGCAGATGCCTCCAGGATCGATGATGAAATTTGTGAAATTCGTGAAATGGATCATGGCGATAAACGTACCTTAATGGTTATTTTCAAGAAAGAAATTAGTCGATGTTTACCAATTATAGAAAGCTTAGTCAGATAAAAATTAGAAAGTACTGACCATGGTCAGCGGTTATTAGAAAAATATGGAATTAATAAAATTATTAACAAAATTAGATACGAAAAAAACATATTAAAAAACTCTTACTGAGGATGTATATATATGTCTTACTGAGAATAATATATTTTTTGGAATAAACTTTGTTTACTTATTTCCTTTATGTTTTGAGTTTTTTTACTGACCATTGAAAATAAAAAACGTTTTGAGCTTTTTTACTGATGACCATTGAAAATAAAAAATGTTTTTTTTAGTTACAAGTATTTGACATTTTAACTTTACTTCCAGGAAAGAAAAAATATGTAGTTATCCGTATAGTTTTTAATATAAAAAAATACATGTTTATAGTTTAGTATATTTATTACAAATAATACATAAAATATAACACATAGAGTTAAGTGCCTAGTCGTCACCGCAATCGTTGTCACATTGTGTCTTTATTTTTATAGTCTCGATTGTCACACATTTGCCACTTAAAAAGCGAACAGAGTTTTTTTTTCCGATACGATTTCGGAACTTTCCAGGAATTAGTTTTTGCTCTGCGTGTTTTTTAGTGACCAAGTGGCGACAACAAGACGCATGGCAAGGATTCTTTTACCCTATGTGTTGATTAATAAAAATTTTAAATGCAAATACGATTTTTAATTAGCAAATGCGATCTTTGCTTTAAATTATAATATTTCAACCAATTGCTTGTTTTTTTGATTTGCTTGATTGCTTGTTTGTTCATTGTTTTAAATAGTTCATAAGTAATGTTTCTTAATTCAATAATGGCGATCTACTTTACCTTTGATAGGTTAATTAATATGACTTGCACTTTTGAAATTTAAAGTAAATTAAAACACAGAACTGAAAAGAGTCTAGAAAGTTTTGCACATTATTTTGCATATTATTTTGTTTATTATTTTGCATTATTTTGCACATTATTTTGCACATTATTTTGCATATTATTTTTTTTGTTTTGCATATTATTTTGCACATTAGCAGTGACAGAGCGGCGTTTCTTTGTTCTAAATTGAAAAAGTGTTTATCAAGTTTCAATAAAAGTTAGTAGTCTAGCGTTAGTTATTATCAGAAATAAGGTAACCAAAATATCAGATTTAGAGAAACTATTGGACCAGTTTGAATAATTTATAACACAGAAAAATTAATGAAATTATCTTACCTTGAATTAGTTGCGTTACCATTTTTTTAAATTTTTATCGTTGTGCGCTTTTTATTCTCTTTTGTTATTCTTATTTGTTATTTTATTTTTATATCTAATTTCATGCTACACTTTTGAGTGCAGATTAGAACATGATCACTTATATTTACATTTTTTGAATTCCATAAAAATTGCTATAGGGATGACACATTTCTATAAAGCTTATACTGTGCCATTACGGCACATTACTAGAAAACTCTAGAACATTTATATTCAGTGAAAAAAAAAAAAGAATACGGGTGATTAATGGATCTGTCCAGCCAGGTGGACCTAGAGATGTGATACTAAAGGCAGATTATAAATGACGTTGTTTAGAGAAAATCAAATGCAGATAGATATCCAGATAAGTAGTATGACTTTTATAAGTGGCAGAATTATACTTTAAAACTCAGAAGAGGAAAAACAAAAAAAAGTCATATTTTTCATTCTCTCCAAATAAATTCAAATCTCTCTACTTCTGCAAATGATGGTTGTTTAAATGGCTAAAAGACTATCAGGAAAAAATGTGGTCAAGGAGAATAAAAATATATGCATAAAAGACATTCAACATTTTTCGAACCCAGGATTGCTCGTATGTAGCAAATCTATCTAAAATCTGCCGAGTGAGACATTATTAAAGAACCCTACAATATTTATAATCAGTGAAATAATAATAGAAAAACATTTCATAGTTGAATATGTAAAATATTAACTTTTTATCCCCAGTAAGTTTTTTTAAAGTTAGATTAATTTATTTATTTCTCATAAAGTTCTCATAAAATTTTTGTAAAAGTAGAAATGCTGCATTTTAGTAGCATTTCTAATCCCGACGGAATGATGAATATGCTCCTATTATAGAACCTCAAAGAAAAATAATCACTTTTTTCCAAACAAGTTTCAAATACCGCGTGTAATGTTTCTGTAGCTATATAAAAGTCAAAATTTCTAATAATTTTTTGTATAAAATTAAAAATAAAGCACAAAAAGAAAAAAATTTATAAAATGGTTAGATTTGCTACAAAATAGTAGCAAATCTAAAAAATTTCAAAATGATAACGAGAGCTTAAACATATTTAACAAAGATGAATCACAAAAATAATTTCAAAGTTTTTTCGAATCTTTAATCTTTTCTATAAAAAAGTTAAACTGGAACATAGCAACCTAACATTCAGCCAGAAAAACGACTAAAATGTGAATTATGGCCAGTTTTAAAAAAATACTTTTTTTTAAAACCAAAGTTTTAAAAAATACGCAAAATCTACGACTACTTTATATTAACTGTGTAATTGATCCTGAATTAATTTTTTTTTCTTTATTTCTCAAAATTTAGGATATTTGTATAGATGAAAGAAGATGAATGATGTGCAAAGGTAAACTATCAAAGGATACCAACATGAATCACTTCCCTTCACTGTATTTCACTGCAATTTGATCATTTTTCATCGCACAAATAGAAATGTTACATAAAAAAAATAAAATGCGGAAATATTGTTTTAAAAGTTAAATTTAATGCTTAAATTATAGCTAAGATAAAAGTTGACATGATAATAAGTATAAAAATACTTACATAAACTATTTTTCCGCAAAAATGTCTAAATTTCCTTAACCGATAAGGTATGTAGCAAATCTATCGTGTAATACGTCTAATGATGATGATGATGATGATGATGATGATGATGATGATGATGATGATGATGATGATGATGATGATGATGATGATGATGATGATATTAAAAGTTTTAATAATTCTACTACTTTATTATTAGTGTTTTACTGATGAGGATGTTTCAAAAGCTACAAGTCTTGTGAATATTGAGTTTGATAACTTTAATTTCATCAATGTATTCGTCATTCTGCAGCTGATAAAGAAAAAATGTATTAAAAATGTGTTCTCACCACAGTCTTTTATAAATGAAATTTTCAGAGACTATGGAAATGAAACACATCACACAGGAAAGATTGAAAAATCTTTTGAAAAAATTAAAAATCGGAAAAGTAGCTGGTGTTGATGTGCACAGTAGAAAAAAGAGATCAATATCAAAAATATCTTTACTATTCAAAAACCGTGACAGAAGGAGTTTGTTATTTCAAAAAGGAAATTCAAATTTGTTAATAATAGTTAATAATTTTATAATTAATACAAGTTTAAAATGATTATGGCTGGTGTCTTATATTTAACAGAAATTTTTAAAATTATTAAAGCAGGGCTAAAAATAACGCATCTTTTTATTCCGGACAATTTGTTTGACAAATATTTGAATTTGGTTGACATATCCTTCAAAATCCAACAAAAAATTTACTTATTTTAAGGTTAGGCATATCTTATTTTGACAACTTAAGCGTTCAAAAATAGGCTTAAAAAAAATGAAAGAAAATTAAGTAACTTATTGAAAAAAATAAAAAATCTTAAAGAAACCTTTAAAAAACTAAAATTAAAAAAAAAAACAGTTTTATATAACGTACAAAATATATAAACCTTTTTTCAAAATTTTAAATAAATGTTTATATATTATGCAAAATGATTTTCAAGAATTGCTACTTATTGCTTTATTATGTTAAGTAACAAATTACTACTTAAGATTGTTTACAGTAAGTTCATTTTTTTAAAATTACCAAAGGATATTAAATAATTTTATTTATTTTTAAAAAACAGACTGCTCACAAGTTTTAACTCTTTAAAGTCTTTTATGAAATGAATCACCTCAAAAAATGACTTTATTAACATAACTGTGTGTTCAACTTTATTTCTGTTTCTCTAATGCTTTTTCTCTAATCGTGGTCAATGCTCACACAAGCTATCATCTCTATTACAATAAACTAATACTCATTCTTGCTTGGCTTCTTATTCAACAAGTCTTTTTACTGTATCTAAATGTATAATAAATAAGGATTTATTAAATACTGGCATTAATATATGCCAGTATTTAATCTTTTTACTGTATTTGTCCCTATTTATTAAGTACTGTCATAAATATATGCCAGAATTTAATAAGTAGTAAATATTAGTATAAAATTATAGTATATAAAGAATTAAAAAATTTTTTCTAGCCCCGCTTATTAACTCCTGCTAAATATTATAATTTTGCCAGGGCCGGATTTTCAAAAAGTCAGTTCAGGGCCCCGATTACTTACTACCACCCATTCTTTTATTCCAATCCCACCTTGTGTTAAGCACCTGAGATTAACTTGACATTAATAAACCTGAAACAGCTTTGGCCATATCAAATTGTTTTTTTTGTTGATATTAACTTACTTTTAATGTTTTTTAGGTAGTTTTATAAAATCCGATTCTGAATTTTAAAAGTTTGATACAATTTTACTGGGGTTGAGTTCAATTATAAAAATGCAGATCCTATACATCTCAACCTTTTTTCAAAAGTTCTTATAATGAATTGGATTGTGGAGTTTTCTAAAACTTAATAAAAAAGATTAAAAATTGTACATTAGGCCAACAATTTTCAAAAATTGAATTTCAATATCTCTAAATGTATTTTCTATAATAAAATAACACAGGAAATAAAAAAGTTTTTAATAAAAAATACTTTTAGAGTTACCCATAAGACTCTTAAACAAATAAAAGGTCCTCAATATTTTGAAGAACAAAGTTTTTTAAATGTAGGTCAACCTGGTACACAAATGAAAAGAAATTATAAAAGAAAATATGAAAATAATATTTGGTTTTTAAAAAATAATATTATATGATTATAATAAAAAATATAAAAAGTATGTTTTTTTTTATCGAAAAGTTAAAAAAAGTGCATTTCTTTACAAATTTTTAATTTTTTAACGATAATTTTTGTCCAATATGTTTTTTATGAAACAAATATTATTTTCAAGATTTTTAATAATTTCTTGTTTCAGTACCTGGTTGATCTACTTTTGAAAACCTTTTCAATTGAAAATATTAAAGCTCTTGAAGCTGTTCAAAATCGAGCCACAAAACTTGTCCCAAATCTGCAAACCATGAAAGCCAAAGAACGCTGCTCGTATCCAATCACTTGAAAATTGAAGGTGCCAAAGTGATCTTATGCAATACTGTGAGATTTACCACGGCATAAGCAAAGTTAAATGGATCGAATGACCATCTCCTGCTCCTGCACTTGCCCAACCTGGACCAGCCGGTGGTCTTCGGGATTTTCCCCATCACATTCGGACACCAAGACTTATTAAATGTGTAGCTCGCAAAACTTTTTTTATGTAACTGTGTGGCAGTTGATTGGAGTGTGCTACCACCAGATATCATTACCTTCGATAGAAATGTACCAGATATTGTCAGCACTAACATTTTCAAAAAAAATCTTGACAGATTTTTTGGCTCACTTCCGAAAAAAACTGTATGATTGGTACTTCTGTTTTCTCGTTTGGGAATGTTATTAGCTCAATGTGCTGATAATTTTATTTATTTTTTATTTTTGTTTGGTAATCCTCTGTACTGGATCTACCATAGCAGGGATTGGTTGCTTTCCCAGCTTCACAGTTTTTTCCGTTGTAGATTAAATTTAAAAAAAAATGGGTCTTTTTTTTCCAAAATATTGGGGACCTTTTAAATAGCAACTCTAAAAATATTTTTTATTAAAAAAATTTTAATTTCTAGCATTATTTTATTATATATAATATATTTAGAAGTAATGAAATGCGGTTTTTTAAAATTATTGATTTTAATAGGTTTTTTAAAATATTGTTTTTTAAAACTATTGTTTTTAATAAATTTTTTAAAATGTTGTTTTTTAAAATTGTTTTTAATTATAAATTGAGCCTAAAAGATGATTCTGACTATGAATCATTAACACATTCTGACTACAAATATGAAACAGGTATAAGCAATCTATCTCTGTTTGTTCTTTTACTTAAAAGTATTTTAAAGAAAATAGTTCTCACAGCAATAGGCGAGGGACTTCCAGTTAGGCAACATACTGCAATAATGGCAAGTGTTATTGTTAATTCAGGAGTCGATGTTTCTAATTCTGCAAACTTTCTTTTTTGCTCTTCTTCAACTTTCTTGCACTTTTCTTCTTCGAATGTGTTTAGAGTTGTGAAAAAAGTTGTAACTAAAAGAGGAGAAATGATTATAAAACATTAATCACTTGCACTCAAAATTTATTATAATAAGTTTGTTAAATTCTTTCAATCAATAATCAAATCAAGTTTATGTCCAGATGTAATAAATGAGGGAAGATAAGAAAGTGAGGAGATTGGGAAGGTGTAACAATAAACAGAAGGGTAGGAGTTTTATTTTTATTTCTATAAGTGAGTTTATATTTTCTAAGTTTTAGGACCTAAATGGGCCTCAAAAATTAAAAAACGGTCACTAAAAATTTTTTTTTAGTTACAAGATACAGTTTTTTTGTTCATCCTAAGTATTAACAATACTTTATAAGTATATACCCTAATAAATTTTGGGTGGGAGGGAAAATTTTCCAAAAATTAATAAACATCAACTTCCATCTTAAGAGTACCACCTTTTTTGTTTCTTTGAAATTTTCATAATTCCTGTTTTATAAGTACCAAATTTAAGTAAGTTTGACTAAAAGTTGGTGTATAATCCAGTAAAGATTTTTTTTTATAAAAACTTGTTGTAATAGTTGACTTACTAAGATGTATGTCCGAAAAAGATATTTTTGAGTTTTCTTTATTTTCTATGGTAAAAGATATCGAAGAATGTTTTTTGTTGAATTAATCCAAGAATAAGAATGCGTAGTTTTCTTAAAGGGAAAGTTTTCTAAGGGGAAAGTTTTCTTAAGGGAAAGTTTTCTTAAGGGAAAGTTTTCTTAAAGGGAAAGTTTTCTTAAGGGAAAGTTTTCTAAGGGGAAAGTTTTCTAAGGGGAAAGTTTTCTTAAGCAGCAAAAATATCATCAGGAGTAAAATATCAGTTTAACTCCATTGTAAAATTTTAACACATTTTTCTGTTCGCTCTTTCAGTTCAAAAACAAGCTACTGGTTTCAAGCTGGAAGAACTTTCAAACTTTGATCTGATTCTTATACTGGTCATTTTAAACTTATTAAACTTATTAAAAAGTGTTTACATCAAAACATTAAGAAAGTATTCAATAATATACTTTTTATTATAAAGACACAAAAACATCACAATGATTGAATGATGAAATGATCAGTAATAAAATAATGAAAAAATATTTTTTTGCTTCTTTTTATTTAAAATTTAAAATTTTTTAATTAAAATTACTGAAATTGCTTAATTAAATTACTTATCAAAGTGATATTTTATTTTCAATTTTATGCGTTAGATGTTTTTTACTATTTTTGTTTACGTAAGTAAAATACAGTTCAACCTAAAAAACATTAAAACATTAAATTTAATAAAACAATAAGTTTTGCTGTTTTAGAAAAAAATCTTTTGTGCCACACACACACACACACACGCACACACACGCACACACGCACACGCACACACACACACACACATATATATATATATATATTTGTGTATATATATATATATATATATATATATATATATATATATATATATATATATATATATATATATATATATATATATATATATATATATATATATATATATATATATATATATATATATATATATATATAAACTAATTTAAAACATCAGATAATACGAATTCTCTCAATACTAAATAATTTATTAGAAATTTTCGCCGGATTATAGGCACTGGCATCATCAGCATATTATATAATATAATTACAAAAATTGTGACCGTTAAATAACAACATAAAAATTTTTTAAATTTTGACGTCATCTTCATAATGGCTTCTTTTACCTAAGTATGAAAAAAATGAAGTCCAAAAATTTGTTTTTAAATATTGTCCAAATTCATACCACCGTATGTTGGAGAATAAACATTGTCCAAATTCATACCACCGTATGTTGGAGAACATTGATGTTTTTGTATCTCTAAGGCCTCACAGACTTTTCTTTCAAATTTTTTATCCTAAACTTTAAGTGTTATTACTTTATTCCATTCAATGTCCTCGTTAATAGCGTTTTTAGGTTAGCATTTGATGAAACAGTTCTGTAACCAGCTTTACTGAATATTCTTCTAAGTCTGGGAGATATTATTGGATCCATCGTAAAGAGATTGTAGGAAGGTTATTAGAGTTAAAAAAAAAAAATTTAACGGTCACATTTTTTGTAATTATATTAAATAATATGCTAATGATGCCGGTGCCTATAATCCGGCGAAAATCCTATAATCCATCAGAAAATTATTGTATTTTATCTTATATAAACAAAGTTTTTGAAAGAAAGCTTTTTCTTCAAAATTAGTTAATTTTTTTACATCGCAAGAGTATTTTTATAAAAACTCACACAAATTATTTATATTTAAAAACGTTATGATTTTTGCTTATAAAAAAACAATCGCTCTAGATTAATAAAAGTTTTCTGATGAGTCTTTGTTAATGAAACACAGTGTAAAATGAAAAAAAAAATTTGTTAAGTGATTTTCCACTAATTTATATATATATATATATATATATATATATATATATATATATATATATATATATATATATATATATATATATATATATATATATATATATATATATATATATATATATATATATATACATATATATATATATATAATATATATATTTAATTATATATGTATATATATATATATATATATTATATATATATATATATATATATATATATATATATATATATATATATATATATATATATATATATAATTATATGGATATGCACATAGTTTAAGTTAAATAAATTTCTTTACAGGTGATCTTACTGACCAGTAAAAATAACAAGCTTTATGTGTTGCTGTCGACTCAGTATATTTTTTTTACTATTTATCCAAGTGGTATAACGTTTTCCTGCATACCAGTATCTGACTTGCAAGTACTTTTCAGCAATAGCTTTTATTAACAAAACAAGATGATTTTCCATCGGACTGCACTCCATCATATGATTAGTTAGTGAAGAAAATATGTTTACATGCAAATATGTTTTCACTATTGACTGCATAATTGCATGGCAGCTTACATTTGACAAGGATAATGAATCATTGCTATTGTGTTCTACATTAATTCTAAACAACTTTTCACACAAAATGCAAATATCAAGTACATCCTTCGAAGGAAATATCAAAGCCCTTACTTGGTACTTGTATTTAGTGCTGAAATACATGTTTCACAGTGCAGCGAATTTCCCAGTTTAAACACAACAAATCCTGCAATATAAGCAACAATACTCTGAGAACATGAAGATAAATGACTAGGATTAAGAACTAAATAATAATCGTGATCTATAACAGAGTTTTCTAGTGGTTCAATAATTCTATTTCTGCTAGTAGAACTATTCAAAACACTAACAGAAGGAACATCAATATTTTCGTTTCCTATGTATCCACTAGAAGCAGTCAAAATAGGTACAACTTGCAATGGCAAACAATTATTACGAACAACATCTTGAACATCACTATGCACAAGCAATTTTCTATATGCTCCAATAAACTGTTTTGCTGAAGGGTTATTATTGCAATCCAATAAACTTCTTATTTTTCCAAAAAACAGCTCTATATGATCTTGGCTAAATTTAAAAGAACACATAAATTTCATACCAATCTGAGGTTTAACAATTATCCATAACAATTATGATACAGAAGTAAAACATTGTCAATGGCAGCTAAAAATCCCAAAAAGCCAGTCTTACGATTTGACTTTAGTAAAGGTTTGCCATTTAATGATTCTTGTAAAGCAACAATATATTGCCTTGATTGCTGCAAGAAACAGGTTATTTCATGCAAGTTTTTTTCTTGTAGAGGTGCCTTCAAGCCTTTACTGCATAAATTCCTGGAAGTCAAAGTATCAAATAGACCATTAAACACACGAATAAACTTTATTGTTGGCTGGCAATTTTCAAAGCCTGGTATTTCACTAATTAAAGAAAACTCTAATGATGATGCGACACTCTCGCTAAGTAATTGTGCAGCCAATTTTACATTCATTTTCTTCTTAAACCATTGCACGTGCGCTGACCGTAGGTTGTTCCCCAAATGTAAACCTTCATTTTCTTGAAGTTGGTGAAGTTTTTCAATATATTCCCACTTAACAAATTGCCCTTCACCATCAACCAAGGATTTTTTATCACCTAGTGTATTACGTACTAATTTAAGCATATGGCAAGGATCAAAAAAAAGTACAACCTGTTCTTTAGTTTCTGGATGTTGAAACCAAGCTTTAAAATTAGAGTCAGCTGAATCAGTATTGCATTCTAGGTATTTTGCCATTGAAAAGTTTGAAGCACAACCATCACAAGTAAGGGATGCAACAGTCACACAAATACTATGAAGTTTGGTAAGGCACTGCCGAACCAAATTAGCTCGTTGTTTCCCTGTAAGCCCGTCAATCAAAAAGTAAGCTATTAGAAGCTTAAATGAATCATTAATAGAAACAACCATAAATTCTAGTGCTTCTTTTGCTAAAGGCAAGCTATCATCATCAATTTAAGTCCCATAATCTATGTACCCTTGGTACTTTTTGCCATCCCACTCAACTTGTTGTCTAATTGCAACTTCATCCATTATTAAAGCGCAAAGAAGGTTCTTATTTTTTGCAGCCATCTCAGACACTTTATGTTGCAAAGCTGTAAAAGACTCTGCTGTAAAACCTGGCTTACAGTTAATAGTGTGAAACCACTTCTCAATTGTTCTTGGATGCGGAAGACAAGTATTAAACATTTTGCGCACATATCGATATGCATGAGGCGAATAGAAATGCAAGGTTAAAGCAAAACTTCTTAATTTTAGTGAAAATTGTTGCTGAGTAGATTTTCCTAAGCATTTTGAAAATTGTCTTTGTAACAATCTCCTATCCCTCTAGCAGACTTTTGCAATATATAAAGGCTCTCACCTTCCAGTAAAATTATTTCGCTCAAGATCAGCAATAAAACATTTTTTAAGCTAGCATTTTTCTTAGCAAGCCTTCTTTTTTTTGTTATAAAAGTTTTATTTTTTTTTTAGAAAAAGCTAAAGATCTTTCTGCCTTGCATAACTTTCGATTTAAGTTTGCTTTTCTTGGAGTTTCATCACTGGTAATAGCAGCTTGAAATTCGACTGTCATTGGTAGTGAAGTGCAAGAATTAGAAAAATCATCATTTATAACACTTGCAGTCATAAAATCCGAGGTTGCATAGGTTCTCAATTTTGGAGCCTTACAAACTGGTTTAGCTTTTTTTAAGTAGGATGGAAAAGCTTCAAAAATGCTTGGTATGGCACCATATCGAACTCTAACACACGAGAGACTAGTTCTATCCATATCAGCTTCTGTAAAGTGCTTTGAACATAGAACTGCTGATTTATACGGGTCAGTAAAGTTTTTTCTACGTAAAGCAGTTATCCGTTTTTGTCTTAATTCTGGATATTTGATTTTTGATGGAAATCTATAAAAACATTATTTGACTAACAAAACAAAGAAATCACCAGAGTAATAGTATATATTATTCCTTTGTGGAATTTTTTTGTATGACACAGCTTAACATACCTATGAAAAGTAATTCCATTAGCACGATCTCTTGCAGTACATCCATAGGCAGAACAAGATGGCATGTCAGTTTATATCTGTTTATTAATTATATAGTCTACACTCAGTGTAAATCATAAAAAGCTAAAAACAATACAGTTAATGTTTATAAAAATTTTTATTTACTTTATTTTATTTATTTATGCTTATATATATGTATATATATATATATATATATATATATGTGTGTGTGTATATATATATATATATATATATATACATATATATATATATATATATATATATATATATATATATATATATATATATATATATATATATATATATATATATATATATATATATATATATATATATATATATGTACACATATATATATATATATGTATATATATATACATATATATATATATATACATATATATATATATATATATATATATATATATATATATATATATATATATATATATATATATATATATATATATATATACATATATATATATATTATTTATTTGTTTAAATATAGGTAACAACTCACAAACATTTGGTTTTATTTTCTCAAGAATCTTTCATACTATCTGAAATACAATATTTTCTATTATCATGTTGAAATACAGCTATCTGAATGTCTATTTCAGTATTCGGAAAGTTATTGGAATAAACTGAAGAAGACAATCAATTAGCAAATAATTCTTTATTAGATTTTATATAAAAAAACAATAAATCAAAAAAAAAACATTAATTCTCCCTGGGTTTCCAAAGGTTTAAAAAAATCATTAAAATTTAGACAGAAATTATATATAAGATATATAAAAAACAAATCATTCGTCAATAAAAAAAATATACAAAGACTACAAAAATCTTTTTTAAAATGTTCGGAAAAACTTAAAAAAACATTACTATTCTAAAATTCTCAATAAAGCAAAAAATAATTGTAAACATTCCTGTGAAATAATAAAAGAAATTACCGGTAAATCAAAGTCATGCTCAGGTTCCTTGCCACACATGATCAAAGTGGATAATAATATTATAATTCTCAAACAATAGCTCACGAATTTAATAAATTCTTTGTTGAAATGGGCCCTAAACTATCTAAATTAATTCCTAACACTGAAGCCTCATTTAGAGATTTCTTAGTACCGATGGATAATTGCATTCACTCGGATGAGTTATCTTAAGAATTACTATTTGATGAGTTCGAAAAAGTCTTCAAAACACTAAAAAAAAATAAAGGAGTTGGACCGGATGAAATCAATAGTAACATAATTTTTTTAGATTGTTAAATTAAAGATTGTTTTGAACAAATAAAATATATTCTTTTTAAAGTCTTTAAACCATCAATCGAACAAGGAATCTTTCCTGATCAATTGAATTTCAAATTGATAACTTTCAAATTTCAAATATTTTCAACTTATATTTCACTAACGTTGCGTCGTCTCCTATAAATAGTGAGATGAGTTATCGTCCTTCTTCTTGCAATGTACATGTGTCTGTTGAATCTGCTATTATAAGATATGCAAACCATCAAAGTATTATAAACATTAAAAACAAATCCAAATTATATCCTCAAAATTTTAAATTTCATCAAATTACTCCTGATGATATAACAAAAATTAGTTGTTCTTTAAATAATAAAAAGAAGACTAGCGGAGATATTCTAACGTTTATGTTAAAAACTTATGTCACGGATTAGCCTCACTTCTTGTATAAATAGTTGCATATCCCAAGGCGATTTCCCGTCCTTCTTAAAAATGGCCAATACGTGAAATGATCATACGTGATTTCTTAAAAATGACCAGTTCCACATGATTTACTTATAGCTAAGTTGGAAGGTTATGGGTTTTCTTACGATAGTCTCAAACTCTTATTATCTTATCTTTCTGCTCGCAAACAGATGGTAAGACTAGGATCGTCATTTTCTGAATATTTAGATATGGAATCTGCTGTACCTCAAGGCTCAATTTTGGGACCAATTTGATATAATATTCTTATCAACAATTTTTTCTTATTTAAAAAAAGACTCTGAAATCTGCAACTATGCTGATGACAACACACTTTCTGTTTGTGACAAAAACCTAGAGAGTATTATTACTCGTCTTCAAATAGAAACATCAAACGCGATTTAATGGTTTACTTTAATTAAAATGGTTGCAAATCCGGACAAATTTAAATTTTGTTTAGCTGGCTTAAAAAATTGTAAAGATCAATTTTTAATGGTTGGAAATGTAAAAATCATGGTTTCTTCTAAGGTTAAACTTCTCGGGGTTACAATTGATAAGGGTTTGAAATTTAATGATCATATTAAAAGTCTGTTTGGAAAAGCGAATGGTAAATGCTTCGCTCTTGCACGAATAAGGAGTTTTTTTTATCAGTAAAACAAGCTACTGTTTTATTCAATGCTTTTATACTGTCAAATTTTTTCTATTGTTCTATGATTTTGATGTTTTGTTCGAATTATAATAATAAACTAATTAATAAAATTCATGAAAAAGGACTTTGTATTGTCTATAAAAGATTTGATCTCCCATTAGAAGAAATTCAAAAAATAGAAAACATCCCAAGTATTCACCTTAGAAATTTAAGGTTTTTGTAAACTGAAGTTTTTAAGTCTATAAATGTTTTAAACTCAGATTTTATGTTAGATCTTTTTATCAAAAAATCCCTGCCGTTAAGTCTTCGATGTAGTAAAAAATTAGTACTCCCACCCATAGTCTCTAAACATAAGTTCATAAAAAGTAACTTATATAGAACAACCTTGCTCTGGAACTCCCTAGACAATGAAACTATTTCAATAAATTGTCTAAAGATGTTCAATAAAAGTTTTTTAAAATGGAACGGAAAATCTTGTTTTTTAATCAAATGAAAATCCTTGATATATATAAAAATTTATCTTTTGTTTATATGTGGAAGTATGGTTTATCTCCTTTAATTTTTAAAGATCTTTTTATTTTGAAACCATTAAGTAAGTTTAACATGAGAAATAATAATTATTTAAATGAACCACTCTTATCCCTAATTTATCCTGTTTTTAAAAATAAATTAAAAAATCTCATTCTCTCTATTGAAAATATCTTAGAATATTTTTAATTTATCTTGCGATAAAAAATAATTTTTATTGTCAAGTATAAAACAAAACTTGACAAATGCATTCTAAAGGTTTAAAGGAAAGAAGACACCATATCATTTTGCAGACCAAGTTGTAAATATAGAAAAAGATAACAATTGGAATATTAAATACTTTAGACGAGATTTTGGTACTTCAAACCCAAGAATCATCTCCTTCAAAGAACCACAAGTTCCTTAATACTTTGTTAAGGAAAGAAAATCAATACAATACTTCTAGGTAGGTCAAATAGTAGCAAGTCAAAATTTTTTGTCAACTTACACCGAAAATACGGATAACAAACTAGTTTCTTTCTATCCTTCAGTCTTTAATTCGATAGTTTTATCAAAAAAATAATTAGGTGCTCGTTTACCCCAAATCGTGGGGTAAATGCGCAACCGTATATTTTTAACATAAATTATTTCCTTTATATTTTTTCTTAAATCCAACATACCTCAAAGAAAGATTTAATGTAGTACTAAAAAAACATATCTCACTTTTTAAAATTATCTACAAGTTTTTATTTTGAAAAAAAAGCTATTAAAAAGGGGTGCTCAATTACCTCACACTACGGTATATTAGAAACACGATTTAATAATAAATAACATCATTGAATATAAACTTATTAAAATTATAAAAATATCTGCTAATAGTCGATTCTTTGCGCTATGGTTTCTTGCTAAATTCCTCATCATTCTTTTCTTATCAATGTTTTTAAAAATTCGTGGCTATAAAAATAGCTTGTTTTAATAAAATTCAACGCAGAACAGCTCATTAGTACAACATTTTAGTTAATGATATAGGTCTTACTAGTTAAAAATAATAAATTATTTCTTAAATTACAAAAAAAAAAAAAAAATTTGTATTGTTAGTCTAAGCAATGTTATGACTTTCGAATTAAGCAATATTACGAATAGTTTTGACTATTTTTGTTAAAAAAATTTAACAAAATCTATTAGTCAAAACTATTAACAATTATAGTTAATAGTTTTGACTATTTTTGTTAAATTTATTTTTTAATTTATTTTGGGAAGTTGTAATATTGCTTTCAATATTGTTAGTCAATATTGTAATATTGACTAACAATTTAAAGTTTTTTGAATGTTATGCTATTATAACATAACATCCAAAAAAACACTGAGCTTTCAGTTTATTTTAAACAGTTATCATAAAAATTATCACATTGCTTTTTTAAACTGTGATTTCACTCTTTTTTCTTTTTTTTCTTTTTTTTTTTATCAATAGAGGTGCATATCAGATGTCATAAACAAATAATAAGTTATACCCCTTGCGTTTTCTGCCAAGAAAGTTATAAGTGCATGACCAACTCATACAGTTTTGTTTTCCTTGTTTTTGGCTTCAATAGCACTCTCAGACAAATAATATACACTGTTAAAAAATTCGCCGTAGATTTAACGGAGAATGTCCGGCATCAAAGTGACAGCACTGTCTCCGTAAAAATTAACGGTTTCCGTAGTTTCTAGTTTCCGTAAAAATCAGTGAAAAAAGTCCGTTAAAAATAATACAGAACTTTTTCACGATTTTCGTATTTCATTTTTTTCCGTACAAATTAACGGAGAGAGTCAGGCATAGTGGAAAAACTCCGTTAATTCAGCAAATAGCCAGTGTCTCATCTTAACGCGAAAATTTATATGTTATTGTAAAAATGTAATTCGATAATTAATTACTCGTGAAATGATTAAAAATTATAATATAATACACATCAAACACAATATAAAAAAACTAACTAGTTTTAAGTACTTACACACATAACATATAAAGAATATCGATTTTAATCATATAGACTATATGTAAAACGCGTTAAGTCACAAAAATAATATATATATATATATATATATATATATATATATATATATATATATATATATACATATATATATATATATATATATATATATATATATATATATATATATATATATATATATATATATATATATATATATATATATATATATATATATATATATATATATATATATATATATATATATATGTATATATATATATATATATATATATATATATATATATATATATATATATATATATATATATATATATATATATATATATATATATATATATATATATATATATATATATATAGGAGAGTTCTTCCTGTCATCAGTACTATCTTATATCAGTCATGTCTATAGTAATTTTTTTTTTTTTTTTTTCATATAGTTGCAGGTGCCTTAGTTACTTTATTAGCTCACCTGTATTCTACTTTATATGTATGTTTGTGTTCTGTCTGAACCTCTGGCGCGGTGTTCGCTCACCCGTAAGTTACTTTATGTTTTTTATGAATGTTTGTGTTCTGTCTGAGCCTCTGGCGTGGTGTTGACTCACCCGTAAGTTGATTCATGTTTGTTTGTGTTCTGTTTATACTATAATGCAGTGTGAGATCAGTAACTAACTACTTACTCCAACTACAAAACCTACACTCACCTTAGACTCCTGTATTTTGTTAGATGCAGTGTTTTTCCTAATGCACTTCCAAAATATCATGCCTGGTTTTCTCAAAGTACTGTTGCGGGAAGTAACTCCTTTTAACTACCCCAGGTCAGGTCAGAATAATCGAGATCAATCTTGCTACTGGTATCACGTAACCCAGTACCACTTGCCACAAGCCCTGCTGCCTTGCAGAGTGTGCTCTTCTTAGGCAAAGGCTAGGAGAAATAAACTCCGACTAAAAATTCCCCTGCCTTGGGGCTCTTGGTTGAGTAAAGGCTAGAGATGGTGTCTCAATAAAAACACTCATCTTGGGCAGATGTTAACTGCATCCAGCTAACCATCCCCTGCCTTGGGGCTCTTGGTTGAGTAAAGGCTAGAGATGGTGTCTTGATAAAAATACTCATCTTGGGCAGATGTTAACTGCATCCAGCTACTGTCTTGTAGAAGGCCTCCTAGGCAAAGACTTTAGGGGTAAGCAGAAAAGTTCTGCAAACCAGCCTCGAACCCCTTCTTTATCTATTAGGCTGGCGTAGATGTAACCTGTGTTACATTGTTTCCTGCCTAGGATGTTGAATGCTGGATCTCCTTGACTCTACTCATAGAATTTTGCTTATGCCTCCTTGATAATGGCTATGCAACTCTTCCTGGTATCTCCATATGAGGGTACAGCTCTAAAACTCAGTTTAATGGTTCTGAGGCCGGCTGGTAGTAAGGTTTTCCGAACTCTGTGGTAGCTCTCAGAGAGGCTGATTCCATCAACAGCTGCAAAATATCAGAGTATTAACAGTGCCATGTTGCGCATGGATAGTGTCCCTGTTAATGCTTTTGGTGTGCATTGTCAAGGCCACATAAGGAGCCCTATGTCACGGCTTAGGGTTAATTAACAGGACTGAGACAACTGCATAGCTCATTGATTAGGAGGCTGTGCTCTATCTATGAATAAGTCAAGTTCTCATTAAACCCAAATCATGACCAAAGTAACCAAAAATTTAAAACCTAAAAAACCATCCCCACCACCTAAATATTTTAATATATCTTTTACAAATATTCGCGGTCTACGAAGCAACTTTCCATCAGTTGAGTCTTACCTCCTGCAAAATTCACCAGACTTGCTTGCACTCAGTGAAACAAATTTAAATTCTGCAATTCCTTCTTCAGATGTCAGTGTTGATGGTACTATCCTTTGATTCGTAAAGACTCAAATAGTCACATGCTAGGTTTAGGGATATACATACGCATTAATTCCCCTATTTGTCGTGAAATCAGGTTCAAATCCTTTGACCATTCTTTTATGTGCTTTCGCCTAGCACCTCTTCACTCTATCACCTTTCTCTTTGTTCTTTATCGTTCTCCTTCTTCCCATGATTGCACTCTTTTAGATGTTATCTCTGATCAAATTGACCATGCCCTCTCTCTTTACCCCTCTGCCAATATTGTTGTTGTTGGTGATTTTAATGCCCATCACACTGAATGGCTTGGCTCTAACACCACTGATCCTGCTGGCACTAAAGCCTTTAACTTCTGCGTTTCTCAATCTCTTACTCAGATAGTTAACTTTGTGACTCGTTTTCCTGACAACCCTAATCATTTACCTTTACTCCTTGACTTATGTCTTGTCTCTGACCCTAGCTTATGTTCAGTTTCTCCCTTTTCTCCCTTAGGTGGTTCTGACCATGCAATGATCTCTATATGATGGTTTTCTCTCTAAGCTGATAAATGCGCCTCCTACGTAACCTCCTGGATTCAGGCTGGAATGGAAGCTTTTATTCCTTCGCGTCGGTTTCAAGTCAAGCCTCATTCTACTTCATGGTTTTCTCCTTCTTGTGCGGCTGCTATATCCAATCGTAATCATTTTTTTCATTTTTTTTAAAAGAATAACTCTCTTGAGAACAAACGGCTATTTATTATTGCAAGAAATCGATGTAAAAAGGTGCTTTCTGATAAACTCCATTATTTTCATTTCACTAAATCCCGCATCTTATCACAGAAGTTAGGCTCTAAAGACTTTTGGAAAATCTTCAACAGCATTATTAACAAGGGTAGATCTAACATTCCATCTCTCATTCATGGGACTGATCTTATTTCCTCTCCCAAGGATAAGGCAGAACTATTTGTAAAGAACTTTTCTTTTAATTCCATTCTTGAATCTTATGAACATTCTCTTCCTTCCATTCCAGTCAAACAGGTTGACCCATTGTTAGACATTCAAATCACTCCGGCTTCTGTTGCTAAAGTCATATCTTATTTAAACTCGTCTACAGCTTGTGGTCCAGACAACATTCCTGTCACAGTCTTGCAGAATTGTTCTCCAGAACTTTCTTCAATTCTCTCTAAACAATTTAACAAGTGTTTGACTGAGTCTTGTTTTCCTGCTTGTTGGAAAATGGCATCGGTGGTTCCAATATTCAAAAACTCTAGAGAAAATTCTGACCCCTCCAATTATCGTCCGATCAGTCATCTTTCTGTTATTAGCAAGATCTTTGATTCTTTGATCAACAAATTCCTCACATCTCATCTTGAGTCAAATACACTACTGTCAGACAATTAATACGGTTTTCGATCCTCTCGCTCTACGGCCGATTTGCTAACTGCTGTAACTGAAAGATTTTATCGTGCATTAGATGGAGGCGGTGAGGCTAGGGCTATTGCTCTCGACATATCTAAAGCTTTCGACAAAGTTTGGCATGTCTTTTCCATAAGCTTGCTTCATATGGTGTTTCTGGGAAATTTTTTGAAATTATCAAATCATATCATTCTAGCCGGTTTATTAAAGTCATCCTTGAAGGCCAACACCCTTCTTTATTTCCAGTAACTTCTGGGGTTCCCCAAGGTTCCATCCTGGGCCCTGTTTTGTTTCTTATCTGCATAAATGATCTTCCTGACAACCTTTCATCTAAAGTAGCTTTTTTTGCTGATGACTCAACTTTATACTCCTGTCTTGACAAAAAGTCTTCTCTTTTTGATCGTCTAGAACAAGCAGCTGATCTTGAATCCGATCTCACTTCAGTAATAGATTGGGGTTCACAGTGGCTTGTGAATTTCAACTCTAAAAAAACCCAGTTGCTTACTGCAATCAACTACCGTAATATGGTTAACATTCCTATATTAATAAATGGCAATCCTCTTACTGAGTCCTCCTCCTTACGTTTTCTTGGACTATCGCTTACTACTGACCTTTTATGGAAACCATATATACAATCGATTGCTAAATTAGCTTCTGCTAAGGTTGCTTTTCTTTATCGTGCTCGCCATTTCCTTACTTCTGATTCCATTCTTTACCTCTACAAATCTCTTATTCGTCCCTGTATAGAATACTGTTGTTGTATTTGGGCTGGTTCTTCTAACGATTCACTTTCTCTTCTTGACAAGGTCCAAAAACGCATTGTAAATGTTGTTGGACCTGGACTATCTGCTAAGCTTGAACCTCTTTCCCATCGTCGTAAAGTTGCATTTCTTTCTCTTTTCTACAAATACTATCATGGTCACTGCTCAAAGGAGTTATCATCTCTAGTTCCATCAACTAAAATTCATTCTCGTTTTACTCGTCATTCAGCTAAGTCTCATTCGTTTACTGTATCTGTCCCTGCGTGCTCTAAAAACTTTTATTCATCTAGTTTTTTTCCCCGCACTTCAATCCTTCAAAATTCTCTCCCATCTTCATGTTTTCCTGACTCATACAACCTTCAACTTTTCAAGTCTTCTGTCAACCGTTTCCTTGCTCTATAACTCTATTGTTTTTTTTCCTAGTAACTCCTAACTTAATAGTGGTTGCTTGCAGCCTTGTTGGGAGTGAATGCAAATAATATATATATATGTATATATATATATATATATATATATATATATATATATATATATATATATATATATATATATATATATATATATATATATATATATATATATATATATATATATATATATATATATATATATATATATATATATATATATATATATATATATATATATATATATATATATATATATACCTATATATATATACATACATATATATATATATATATATATATATATATATATATATATATATATATATTTTACAACTACAAAGTATTTACAAGTAACCAATTACAGATTGGCGGTAAAGATATACAAACAGAAACATCATAAACATAAAGTTGGAAATATACAAAGTAAACAAAAATATTGTTGCATATAACTCCGAAAAACGATTAAAATAAACACCAATTACAACAATGTAATAACGTGTACGTAAAAATAATCCGATAAATATATCTCTATATTATTTTATTAACAATAAAAAAATACAATAAATAAAAATAAATTAGGTGATTTTTCGGAGAAGTATATATATGTTTGACAATAAGTTAATTTACCACATTTCAAACTAATGTTTGTGTATAAATATGATAATAACGAAATTTGTCTAAGATTGGTAAGAAGAATTACTTGTCAGTAGTTATAGGAAGCTCGCAGAAGACTTAAGTCAGTCTTGTCATCGAGTAGCTTTTTCTTGACGTGTAACACACATAAAAATCAGTTGCATACGTGGTATATGTGTATGTTGTACATATATACCTTGTTATTAATATTATTATTTTTTATTATCAATTTGTATTAAAAGTTAAGATACATTTTTTAAAATTTTTTATTAATATTTTAGTTGTTTAATTTGACTATTGTAGATTTTAGCTTTATTTTCAGAGAGCATTAATTGTTTAGGTTTAATAGTGATTTGTTTCTGAAAACTAATAATTAGAAGTAATTGAGAATTTTGAGAGTCTTGTTGTTTCAAACGGTATCTTAAAGTTGCCTGTTGCTCTTGTATTGTATTTATTTATATTGTTTTTAAAAAAGTGTGCTGTAAAATGTTCTGGAACCAGATTTAGTTTATATTTAAAAATGAAAAGTATATTTTGAAAAATATTTATTTGAAATATGTTTAGTGCGTTCATTTTTTCTAATAAGGGTTGAGCATGAGCAAATTTATTTTTGTTGTATACTAGTTTTGAAGCGTGTTTTTCACGTAGGTAAAGTGGTTCTAATTTAGATTTGTGGGTACTGCCCCATGCTGTATTGGCATACATCTGGTAGCTATGTATGAATGAAAAGTAGGTAAGTTTTAAACTTTTTCGTGACGAAAATGGTCTTGCTTTGTATAGTAAACCAATGTTCTTTGATATTTTTGTGCTAATGTAGTTTATGTGGGGTTTCCAAAAGATATGTTTGTCAATTAGAACTCCTAAAAACTTTGTATTCAGAACTCTTTTGATGGTTATATTTTCTATATTAAGTGTTGGTAGGTTCAGGAGTATTTTTTTAACTTGTTGATTATAGTGAAGTAGTATGTACTTAGCTTTTCTATATTGAGTGACAGTTTATTGGATTTAAACCATATATTAATTTTATTTAGTTTAGCATTTGTTTTTTCAAAAAGGTTTATTGATTGTCTTTGCTGAGTAAAAGAAGTTTGTGTCGTCGGCAAACATTATAGTTTTAAAGATATTAGAGGAATTTGGAAGGTCGTTTATATAAGTAAGAAACAAAAGTGGAGCAAGAATGGAACTTTGGGGTATACCACATTTTGTTCTCAGTAAACTTGAGCTGCTTTTTTTTATCTATAATAACACACTTTTGTCTGTTATCTAGATTTTAAACCAATTTAAAGCTTGATTTTTTTACGCCATAGTTTTTCATTTTTTTCAGTAAAATCTCGTGGTTGACGGTGGCAAATGCCTTTGACAAATCAATAAAGATCCCTAATGTGAATTTTTTTTTTTTTAATGATTTACTTATCCTATTCGATAGGTCAAGGATTGCATGCTCAGTTGAGTGTAGCTTTTGTAAACCATATTGACTTTTATTGATAATTTTGTTCGTTTTTAAATATTTATTTAATTTATTATGGATTACTCGTTCTAAAATTGAACGAATATCGAAAGGATTCAGATTGGTCTGTAATTATTTAAAGAGTTGGTTTCTCCTGATTGATAGGTTAGTATAACTTTAGATATTTTTAGTTTATCAGGTACAATAACTGTTGTAACTGATAAATTAAATACTTGGAAAATTGGATTACGTATCTCCTCAAAAATATCTAACACTACTTTGCAAGAGATGTCATTGATCCCTGGGGACTTGATTTTAAGTGATTTTATAGCTACTTCAAGTTCGTCTTGATTTATTTCATTGAAATTTAAAGAGCAGTGTGAGCCTGTTAAGTAACTTTTAAATGTATTGTTTGTGCATTGAATTTTTGGCACAAATGTTAGCAAAGTAGTTGTTAAATTTATTTGAAATATCTCGCTTGATTTACTTTCATTAATTATTACTCTAAAAGGTATTTTGTTAAAATAAGATTTACTTTTACCAATTATTTCCTTCATAATGTCTCATGTCTTTTTTTTTTTTTTTTCTTTAAATTTTCACAACTACATATTAATTACAAAAAGTTTTTTTACATTGCGGTAACATAAACAAAATATATTTCCAATATAAAAAAATTAGTATTTTACAAAATACCGTTAAGATAAACATAGGAAGCAATAATTAAATATGCTATGACTTGATAAGGGTTTTGACTGTTGTAGGGAACTCGTAGAAGACTGAGTTTAGTCTTCTAGTTTTTAAGTCTCCATTAAATTTTTATATTTGATTAGAATAATATATAATTTTATGTTGTTTTTTTATTTTTTTAAATAAGTTTTTGTAATGCTTGTAGATGGATAGGTTCGCTTCGCTTCTATTTTTTAAGTATTTTTGTATAGTTTTTTATTTATGTATATATATATATATATATATATATATATATATATATATATATATATATATATATATATATATATATATATATATATATATATATATATACATGGGCGCCCGCAAGGGGGGGCAAGAGGGGGCACTTGCCTCCCCTCCCACTTCCCCCTCCCTGTATTTTCTACTACATTTCGACACTTTTGCATTCAATTTCGACATTGTATCACTACATTTCGACATTTTTGCATTCAATTTCGACACTGTTGCATCACATTTCGACAATTTAAAAAACACTCTATTTTGAATTAAAGTATTTATATTTATAATGAAAATTTTTGTTAAATAATAATGGGTTGAATTTAATCGGGACAATAAAATAACTTATGTGGCTATTTTTTTAATTCTGCATTATTTAAAGTGGGTACTGACATCATGAATATGGTTTCAATATTTTTTTGGATATACGTAAAATATATAGGTAAAATAAACAATGTGGATATTAATTATTTTAAGTTACCATAATAGTTGTTTTTAATTGCTTTATTCATTATTTTTATTGACCAGATAAATTAAGTCTAATTGCCAAAAAAAAAATATCTACGCTTTGGAAAATATCCCAACAATACATAATTAAATTGTCATCACAAAATAAATTAATGTTAAAATTTTTTATTAAGTAAATAAAAGCATTTGACTCTTCAATACAACAAGCGTTCATAATAAAAGCTTAAATATCATTTTCAATATTTATAAACAGCAATGCCGAATCAAACAATCAACAATGAAAACCGTTCAAGGATAATTGAATCTTACTTAAATGGAAACTCACCATCAGAAATTGCAAATATTCTTGGATTTAAACGAACTACAATCTATTCGATTATTAAAAAATATAAAAATGGTTTGCCGATAGAACGGCAATTAAAAGGTGGTTCTGGAAACAAAAAATTAACAGAAGAATCCAAGGTACTAATCAAAAATTGAATTGATGATAATTGTGGAATAACTCTTAAAGAAATTAAACAAAGACTTTTTAAACAAAAATCCATTTCAGTCAGTCAATCTACTATTGCAAGATGCATTGATAGTTTTAATTATACTTTGAAACGTGTTCACAATATTCTAGAGAGAAGAAATTCGGAAGACGTTATTAATGAAAGAGTTTCTTATGCAGAAAAATTCATGAACATTTTGTCTTCTATGAATGACAATAAAATATTCTTTATTGACGAAGTAGGATTTAGTTCAATGCAAGTTAGAAGAGGACGTTCTTTAGCTGGAAAGAGGGTCACAAAAACAGTGACCAATATACGGTTAAGAAATATTTCCGTCTGTTGTGCAATGAACAAAAACAAATTTTGAAATATGAATCACAAACAAGAGCATTTAATACAGAAAGCTTTTTAGATTTTATTTGTTTAGTATTAGCACAATTAGCTGTTAATGAAGTTGTTGGAGCTATCTTAATTTTAGATGTTCGTTTTCATAAAACTGCTGTTGTTCATAATGAAATAGTACGTGCTGGGCGTTCTTTGATATTTTTACCTCCATATTTCCCCTATTGAAAATATGTTTTCTGAATGGAAGCAGTTTATCAAAAGATGTTCGTCTAGGACTGAGGAGGAACTACTTGAAAATATACAAAACGGTGCATTGAATATTACTAGCACAAACTGTAATAATTATTTTGCGCACGTACTGAGGTATATGATTCCCGTGTTCAAGAAGAGAACCAGTTATTAAAGAATAAACTTATTTTTGTAATTTTTATTTTTATTAGCAAGTATTTGCAATTACAATACTTTATATACGATAATTTTTTTGTTTAGATTTTAGTTTGTATCCAAACTAAAAAATTATATTATCTAAATGAATTTTGAAAGAATCTAAGTGCTTTATTTGTATATTAATTTAAGTATTATTAGCGCTGTCGAAATTGAATGCAAAACAGTCGAAATCAAATGCAACGGTGTCGAAATTGAATGAAACATTGTCGAAATGTACTGATACAATGTCGAAATTGAATGATACATTGTCGAAATGAAGTGGGAAACCCTGTATTTTACATATATCGTCGGGGATAGTGCAAATCCGCGTAACTAGCATTGGCTACTATATTTGGATATTATTAATTTTAACACCAAATATTTATTGATGAGATTACAAAAAAAACATGAATAACACTCTTTTTACTAAAATGAACCCAAAATCAGTTAAAATAAAAAATAAATAAAGTTTTAAACTTCTCTAGTGAAAAAAATGTACTGTAGATACGCAGTATTATAAAATGCTAGTTACGCGGTTTTTAATTATTTTATTGTCCCGATTAAATTCAACCCATTATT
This sequence comes from Hydra vulgaris, assembly GCF_022113875.1. Taxonomy (NCBI): domain Eukaryota; kingdom Metazoa; phylum Cnidaria; class Hydrozoa; order Anthoathecata; family Hydridae; genus Hydra; species Hydra vulgaris. The sequence goes on from NC_061162.1 coordinate 3,229,148, forward strand.
ATTTAACAAAAATTTTCATCATAAATATAAATACTTTAATTCAAAATAGAGTGTTTTTAAATTGTCGAAATGTGATGCAACAGTGTCGAAATGTTGTGATACAATGTTGAAATGAGGTGAGAAACCCTGTAAATTTAAAATTTTGATCTAGGTTTATTTTAAATTAGGTTTAATTTGAAATAGGTTAGGAGTTTTAAATATCTCAAAAGTAGAAAAAAAAATACTGAAAATCTAGTACTAAAAATACTGATAGTGTACTTTTTAATCATTACTTACAACAGTACTTCATCAAAAGCGAGTACAAATTTAAGCATTTTAACATATAGATACATGTTTTGCAAAAATATATATCTATATGTTAAAATATAATCAGAAAAGTTATGAACTGGGTATCAATTATATTATGTTTTACGGAATTTTTTTTTTTTAACACTACATTATGTGTGCATTTTAGTATGACTATTTATAAAAAATACATTTAGAACTAACAATCTTTTTTTTTCTATAAAAATGTATCGACTACCATGATGTGATTTTTGTGGGGATCTATGAAACTGGATAAGATACCCCGTGTAAGTATATCGGGGAAAGTCGGGTAGCCCCGGACGGCGGTTAACTCCGGACACTTGATGTACAGTAAATGTAAACTAAATAAGCTATATGACTTTTAATACTATAATAACATTATTTGAGTGAAAATATGGCATATGCAAAATATCTATCATAATATGCCGAAGCGAATGACTAGGAGGGCAAGATATTGTTTCCCACCACCAGAAGAGCGACGTAGAACCATATCTGATTCGCATATTAATATACCTAATTGTTATGTAAACTAATAATTTTTTAATGATTAAAGATGCATTTTTATTTACAATAGTTTTTAAAAAAAGGTCGTTTAAAACTTTAATTCACTGGTTTAAAAACTAGTATTTGTGAATGAGGTATGATCGGGTGGTATCGGACACATGATTAGAGGGTGGCTCCGGACAACTTAAATCGTTTACATAATAATAATAAACAACTTTTTTTTATAAAAATATTAATACATTTAATATAATGCACAAACCTATAATAGTAACTCATTTAATTCCAATAAAAAAACATTAGATTTGAAAAAAGTGTTTTTAAACGGTTTATTTCCATTATAAAAAAGCTTATGTTTATATTTTTAAATGATGACATTTTCATTCTCATTCCTTATATATCAATGGCAATTTTGAAAAACTAGTTTTTTAAAAATGTGTCGAGAACAGTCTAATGCTAAATTATTATATATTACATTTGTATATATTACATTTACTGGTAAAAAAGAGGAAAAATCATGTGTCCGGGGCTATGTGTCCGGGGACTATGTGTCCGGGGCTACCCTCCAATTTTGAAACATACCGTTTTTCTAACATTTTTTCTTTTATGTTTTGTATATTATTAAGATACACAATAATTATTTTTTTGTTTCTATTTCGATAGATGAATGTTTGAACTTTTAAAAAAAGTCTTTTGAAACTTTGTTTTATGTTAGCTCATGTGTACAGTCTATATTTTCCTGAAGTGTCCGGGGCTACCCGACTCTCCCCCAACATATACTTTTATAAACCTCACAACTATAAAAATTAAAATATCTCGTTACAATCTTATTATAAAATTAAATATTTAAAACAATTTTAAAGTTGAATAATTTGTTTTCGGATTTCATAACTCTAAACATAAAAAACATATCATTAATGGTGACATCATCGATGATAACAACATTGATGGTGACATCATCGATTGCGAAATCACTAATGGTAACATCATCGATTGTGAAACTTTACTATGCTGTAATAATCATATGATAAGTTTCCCAAAACTGTTTAGTATTTTTTTTTACATCCTTGCTAAATAATAGTATTAATGTTACCATTAATACTATTATTTAGCAAGGAAAACAAAATGTATAAACCATAAAAATTACTAAAACTGTTTCATGGTACCCTATAGACCTCACATGTAGGTTTTAAATTTTACTTTTATTTAAAAATTTTGATTAAAAGAATGAAATTAAAGAAAATAACAAATAAAAATTTTATTTAAATTATATAAATAATTTAAATAAAAGTGTTTTTGTTTTTTTAAAAAAAAATAAAATAAAATATCAATAGATAAAATATTATTAAATTATCTATAACAGTTTCCAGAAAAAGTTCATACAAAACTTCAAAATCTTACATTTTGTTAAAAACTCCGATGTAATCAAATTTTAATTGGTTTAACTAATTGTAACTAACCTATTAGTAAAATTCTAAAGTCGTTAAGTAATAATAAGTAAATACCTCAATTATAAACACTTATACTTTTGAGTATCATTAATAGAATGAATAAATAGCAATTTTAAAACAATTCAGTAAGCAAAAGAGGTATTATCGCTAAAAAAACAAATACCTTTTGTTTACCAACCTGTTCTACGTTTACCGACCTGCAGTAATTAAATTTTTATAAATAATTGTTATGTAGATTCTACAATTGTTATATAGATTCCCCTATTGTTCTGTAGGTTCTATATCTGTTCTATAGATTCTACAAAAGTAAGAGAAAACTAAAACTTAAAATTAAGTAAATTTTTTAAAATATTTTACTTAAAATGAAGTATAAAGCTTAATTATTTTTTAGCAAGAAGCTACAATACTGTTTAGTACTTAGTTTCTAGCGTTCATGCTCTTTAATGTGTTATTCCCTAAAAACATTTAAAGGCGAGTTTCCACTCATCCGTTTTTTCACGGGAACGGGAAAAATAATCACGTGGGCATGCGTAGTATAAGTTTTAATATGTCTAAAGGAAAACTACGCATGCTCGCGTGATTTTTTTTTCCCTTCCCTATCCCGTTGCCTTGAAAAAACGGATGAGTGGAAACGCACCTTAATAAACATTTTATCATATCAGTATGTGTGAGTCATCAACTATTTATATTTTTATTTCACATCGCATGAAACTTCAAATATTTATAAGGTAGACTTTGATTAAAATTGATATTTAAAAAATTTTAATTTGATTAAATAGATTATTAAGATAAAGTAAAAATAAAAAGCAAAGATAAAATAAAAAGCATAGATAAGACATTTGAGACAAAGGGCAATGTCGGAACGTTTAACAATGCGGTGTCGTAGAATTTAGTGTACCGTTAAGTTAAAAAAAAAAAAAAAAAAAAAAGCGTTTCTGTATAGTCACGCATCGTGGATTGAATCATATAATATAAAATAATGTGCTTGAATTATTGATCCGTTAAGCACCGCTAATACATTTGACTCCGCGGATAAACTTCTTTTGCATACGGCTTTACAATTATTCGAAGGAGTAAAAAATGGTTACAATTTTCATCAGATAAACGCATATATTGAAAATATTTTAAAACACCTTTCAGTTAGAATTCGTTTAGGATATAAAAAATATATCCTGATAACTGTTTAACAGGGATTAATATTTTATGACTTGTAAAGATTTCGTATTTTCTATAGAATGATATAAATATATACATATAGTGCGTTTTCTTAGGTGTGGAAAAAAGCAAGTAGAGTTGAAGTTTTTGTTAGGTTAAGCGTTACTTTACTGATAATATAATAATAAAAACATACATATTTGTATATGCATATAAATGTAGATGTATGTATATATATCTACATCTATATGCACGCGTATGTATATATACGCATACGTATATGTATATATATATATATATATATATATATATATATATATATATATATATATATATATATATATATATACGCACGAGCGTATATAAATATACTTACTAAATATACGTGTCTTTAAATATATACTGTTCGGCTAAACAAAGCAAAATATAGTAAATAAATCGAGGCAATACATGGGAGGGAGATACTTTTTGCCTAGCGGACTCTCTAAATAAAAATCTAATAAAAGAATCATTGTCGTTCTAAGATTACTAACTATAAAAGTTGGAGTTAATATTTAAAAATTTTCGAAGATGCCACCTAAAGAAAAGACAGCTGGTGTCCATAAAATTATTATGGTTGGAAGTGGTGGTGTTGGTAAATCCGCATTAACACTCCAGTTCATGTATGAAGAGGTAATTCATTTGTTGATTTAGTTTGTTTTATTTTAGAAATATTGTAGCTATTGCTTTAATAATTTGATACAAAAATTACTAACAATTAACGAACAATAAACAACTAATTATAATAAATAATAATCACTATTATATATTTATAACATAATTAAATCTTCTAATTAAAACGGACTATGAAAAATTCATCTTAAAAGTTTGTAAATTCAAGTTATATTTGGAGTCTTTTAAAAAGTTTTAAAAAATTGATGATTGAATTTTAAAATTGTCTTATTAAACATAGACAAATACAATTATTGAACTTTTGCAAAATTTACAAATTTATATCTCAGTTGTTTGATTTAGCATTTTACTATTTATTTTTATTCTTAACGGTTAGACCAAATTATATATTGTGTTGACTTTTGGTAGATGGTTTCATCCAAATAGTAATAAACATCAATTTAATTAATCAATTATAAGTCTACAAATTACAATATTATTTTCACATATTATTTCAGAAATGGTTTTTGTACTAAAAATGAAATAGCGTGAGGGAGCTAATACAGTTGAGGAAGCTACTTTTTTTATATTGTGGTTGCAAACCTCTTCCAACTCTTCAATTCTGAAACACAAATTTCAACAGATAAGTCTGCTACATGGAGAAACATATTGCATGCAGTAGTACCAGTGATGTGGTGGGGATTTAATTCAAAATGAAAGTTTGAAATTATTCTAAACTGGCATGTGTAGTTATTCTTTTTACTGTTCTGACAATGTCATTGCTAGCAGACTTTTTATGGCTTTTATCAAAATAGTCTTCTCTGTGCTGGCAAAGATCAACAACGTTCTAAAAGTTTTTATAAAGTGCTGCCTATCCATCAAAATAGTATTTAATATTACTAATTTGTATTATGTTTGCCTCAATAAAATTGGTAATTAGCTGTTGTATTTTAAATACAAAGTATACATCATGCTCTGCATAATATATCTGCATAGAAGGAAGCAAAATGACATATCAAAACACCATTTAATTTATAGTATACAATAATAGGATGTAGTATACATTTTGGTTTATTCTAGTAAACAACCGGAGTTGATATTTGACTGGGGTCGGGGCCGGGTTTGATAAAATATAGCCGGGGCTAGGGCTGGGTTTGTGACCGGGACTGCATAATCATTTATATATCCTAAAGTATAATTTTTTTTTTTTTTCAATTCATGTTATTTTTTATATATATGCATATATATACATCATTATGATCATCATAATCATCATTACCATCATCATCATCGTCTTATTTTTTGACAAATACTATATCATATATATATACTAAAGTTTATATAAATATGAAAGGATAATGTATGCCAGGATCTATATAAATAGAAAACATATATGTTTATATCCATTTTTATTCCTTCTGGACTAAAGGTTTGCAAGCTTTTTTTCCTACTCTTTAAGTCAAACCTTATTCCAAAAAGCTAACGTTAAAAGGTCCTGTCTGAGCTCTATTATTGTCAGTTTACTAAATCTTGTATCTTTATCAGATGTTAAGTTCTAGAGACTTAAGGTTAGTCTTCAACATTGTCATTAACTAAAGTAAGTCTAACATTTAATCATATTAATTATATAATATTTAATTTTTAAAAAGTGCTAAATAAGTGGTTCCAATTTTTCAAAACTCTAGAAAACACTTTGACCTACTTTTATAACTATTCTATGATTAGTCTTCTCTCTTTATTAGTTGCTTTATATAAGGTTTTGAGATTATTAAATAATTTCTTATTGACTGCAGTAATAAAGTTATTCTAAGTTATTCTAACCCTGATCTCTCTTCTGTAACAGCCTGAGGCTTGCTGTGACTTATGGTTTTAAGTTCTGGACTTAAAACCTGCGATTTTTGTTAGATAACAAAACTCAATTATTTACTGCAAAAAAAATATTGCAATATTGTTGGCAAGCCGTTAAATGTAAAGCACATTGTAAATTTAATGCAGGTGTGGTGTAGTGGTAGAGTGCTCGCGTCATAAGCAAGAGGTACCAAGTTCGATCCCACCATAATTCTTGTAGTACATAAAATTATAATGTATAAGGTATTATAAATATTTTACTAGCCCCAGCTATCAGCCCCTGCTAAATTTTATAGTTTGGCGTGGGTCAAGTTTGAAAAAGGTCTCATATTTAGCCAGGCCTGGGCCCTTGTCAAAATTAGTTTATTCCAGTGGTTACTCAGCATCTCATCCTAAATAACAAGTTTAAAGTTCTCTGCATAGTCACGCAGTATTATACACTCATTGTGAGTGTATAATACTGATAATTTTGATAAAAATTTTGAAATCGATTTTTTGATTGATTTGTGTTTTTCTTTATTGAATTGTTATTTCTTTAATGCTTATGTTAAACTTTATTGTTAAAATCACTGACACTGCAGTCAGTGTCAGTGATTTGCATTACATTCTTATTTAAATGAAGCATATTTTCCATAGTTTAAGTTAAATAAAAAAAATAACTAATTAAAATTAACGTTCTTTCGAAATAATGTTCACATTATTTAGATTATAAATATTTTTTATACACTTCATTAGTTTGAAAGTGTCATATTATATGGCTTTCCCTTAAACATGATTGAATGTTTATTTTATTTTTGATTATTTAATGATCATATAGTTTTTTAAATATTTAATGATCATATAGATCATTTTAGTTATTACAAGGAGTCATTCAAAAATTCGAAGTAAACAGAGTTAAATATATCAAAAATCCACTTTAAATCATATACTAGTATCTGGATCTTGGGGAGTTCTTTTCATTTTATTATGTTATTATTTGCACTGTGTCTTTGGAGAAAAATCTGTTGTAGTCTGAGTGTAAAAATGTTACAAAAATAACTTTCTTCACATACTTTTACATTTATTTAGTTTCTTTGTAGCATTGATACAATAGTTTTGAATAATCTTTACAGCAGTTTCAGAAAACTTACTTTTACCCAAAATAGATATTTTTTCTTTATAAGATTGTATAAGATTATATAATAATAAAAAATATGTTTTAAGAAAATATATAGTATTTCAAAATCTAATTCCCATTTGCTTTTAAGCATGCTTAACATGCTTAAACTTGTCTAATGTTGTTTTTTAATACCTGAATGGCTCCTTATCCAGAACAACTTTAAAAGAACTTAAATCACTGTTATTATCATTAATACTTGACAAATATAAAAAGATTATCTTTTTTTTCTTTTTTTTTTACAGTATTAATTTTCATTAAAAAATAACAGCTTTTTTTTAACATTTCAATATGCAATAGTATTATTAAAAAAAAATACATTTTCCTTTAAACATTTCATAGATTACAGCTCATTTTAATCACATCAGTTTTTATATTTATTATAATATTTTGCATAACATATTTAAATAAAATTTAAATAAAGTTACATATTTAAATCAAGGTACTATTATCAAGGTCATTCTAGAAATAATACAGATTTTGAAATTACAAATAATTGTTTGACAACTCTTTCACAAATCCTCAGTCGATGTAGCCCCACTCTTTTGTGGCAGCAGGCCATAAGATAATGGCTTTTTAAGTGTGAGATCAGTGATGTTATCTAAATACGTGTTCATAATTATATATATATATATATATATATATATATATATATATATATATATATATATATATATATATATATATATATATATATATATATATATATATATATTATAGCATATATATATTATAGATTTTTTGCTTACTTTTTTCTTTGGCTTAATAAAAGAAGTGCCTATGTTGCCTTTTTTTGCAAAATTGACTTTTTTGAACCATTTTCCATACAAAAGAATTGCAGTCACCTTTGGTAGTAGTACTTAGTAGTGTGATGATATCTGTAGAAGAAGTATGAGATAAATGTTTGGGTGAGATCATATCATGGTTTGAAAAACCTGAAAATATATATATAAATATCTTGGTAAAGTTTTAAGTAATTAAATAAACTTTTTAGGTTTATAAAATAGTGTTATCTTTTTAGGCAAGATTTTTGTTTAATAAATTTTTGAGTAACAAATTAATGGCATATAAGGTTGTTATAATAGTGAGTAGATGGTATTTAAGATTGTTGCAATATCTTGTTTGTCGTATTTAAGTTTATTCTTGTTTCAAGCAGGTTGTATTTGAGGTTTTTGCAATATCAAGTAGGTGATCAAAATAGTTGCAATATAGAGTTCTTGCAATATTGCAGTCATTAAAATATTTTAAATTTATCCCTACTTTTTTATTATTTTTCGATTACATTTATTTAATATTTAAATCTAATATTTAAAAGTTATTTTTTAGGAATAAAATAACAGTTATGAATGTCTAATTTATTGTTTGTTTTATAGATGACTTGCGAATATCTATGTTCTCATTTTCAAAAAAAACATGTGTGCGTACTTGTAGGCGCACATGTTTTTTTGTAAGTAATTTTTAACAAGATATGTAAATTTTAACAAAACCTTTCCTTGACATCTACTTTTTCTGGACACCTTAGTAATGTTTATTACTAATTAATGCAAAGCTTTTTCATCATAAGATAATAATTAGTTTGAGGCCTGGAGAATTTCATTGTGTAGTGCTCTCTGCTGTTTTAGTAAAAAACCTTAATATCAGAGTATATGAAATGGCTATTTCTCACAATTAGATTACTGTTTTTCCATTTTATGGGCATTATTTAAATATACAAAACACATTTGACAAATTTCAAAAAAAAAAAAAAAAAGAAAATTACAATTTTCTAGATAAAAACAACATTTTAGAAAAATAAATTAGATGACAAAGCTAAAAGTACTAGATAAAGTAGTTTTCTCGCTTTCAACGCAAAAAGAAATTAAAATTTTTTTTTCTCATAAACAAGTTAATTTCTTTACTAAACAGAGTTGCAACATTTTTAGCTGAGTCGATGTTGCTAAACAAAATCATGGCTCCAACTCCAATAGTAAAACTTCTTGGTATTGCACATGCATGTACAAAATAATCAATTAACCTTATATTCATATTAAACCTTCATAGAACTTTTCATAATTTTTTTTTTTTTTTTGTTTATTTTAGGAATGCATTGAACAAAATTATTCTTTCGAAACAGCAATTAAATTTTTTTTTAAATTGTTACATAATATTTTTTTAAGAATTCAAAGAAATTTTCAAAAATTTTGCTTTGGAGTTGGAGTCGAATTCAAAAAATTTCAACAATTGAAGTTAGAGTCATAACTTTTTTTTTTTACGATTCCTGACGATAACAAAAAAGGTTTTAACAAGATTTTAATGATTAAAACTGTTCATAAAATTTTACCATTCACAATAACATTAAAATTATTATGTAAAGGTTAGTGTTAAAAAAATTTTGCAAGCACAAAAAATAAATTTTCATATTTCTTATTTCAATATATGATATCGATGGACTAATATAAACTTTTAAGAAACTAAAATGTAGAAAAATTGTCTTGCTGGCGTATTTCATTTTAATATGATTTTTTATATTTTCACCAACATTTGAAAAATAAAATATTTCCATTTTTGTGGTAAAATTAGTATAACGAGCTCAAAAATCACAGTAGGGAAAAAATTATATCAGTTTTAGAGTGCTGGGGGTCTCTAGATTTTGCTTGTAAAGTAAATGTAAGTTAAATGAATATTTAATGAGTTTAAAACTCATACTTTTTTTTTGAATTTGTTTTAATATATTTGAGATTAATATCTCTCAAATTCCTAATGTCATTTTTAAATTTAAAATGAACTTTGATGCAGATTTTCAAGTAAGATTGCTTTGATTGTTTATAGTGCAGGTTTTTTTTGGAATTGTTCTTGGAATTGACCTATTGCCAGATAAAGATGTTATTATAACTACGCATTGCGTTTTGGGATGGGCACAAACAGACATTAAATATATGATTCTATGCGGAAATCCGACAATTATTGAATTAACCTAGGTTATTATTCTTATTAATTGGTTTGAATATGGTTTTTATTTTATTAGAGATGTCAAAGTAGAAAGTAGACAACTTAAAAGCATATTTATTATCAAGAGATGTCCCACTTGGTTTAGGGAGTGCACGAAAAGCACTTTTGATAGAAAAACATGTCTTGAAAATAGGTCTGGGGAGTGCAGAGTGATGACCAGAATTTTGCAGGCTGCAAAGTTATTAAAATGCAAATATATATCAAAAAATTACCAAATTCCATAAAATAGCACAAAAATAACCAAAAATTAAAGAGCTAACACACCAGTTTACAAATGGCTAGTCAGAACTTGGCACCTAGACCGTTTTTTGGGACCTGCCCAAGGGGGGCAATTGACCACTTTTCTATTCAGAAAAAATGAACAGTGGTTAGTTGCCACTCTCAAACAGGTTTCAGAAAGGGTACGGGAAGCGCCAAGTAACAACCTGAATTTTGTAAGCTGCACACGGTACAACTAGTTTAAAAACAGCATTCAAAGATAACATCAAAGAAATCAAAAAATAAAAATTTTTACTGCTGTTGCTTTTACTTGAGGAAGTTGCAGTTTAACAATGGCATCAGCAATTATCCATACATCATCTATTAGGGGGACTAATGTAATAAGCAGAGTGTTCTTTAGAAGTCAAAATTTTTTCAGCCTTCCAATGACACGTTTAATGTGTATTCTTGCACATGCTATGTGCTTGGAATATTACACTTCATAAAGTGTAAACTGTTGCTTACTATGTAAAAATGGTGGAATTACAGCTTTTACCTGCCTTGATTGAAATAAATCTTGAACATTAAAACCTTTATCAAAAAGTGCAATAAAATCTAGAGTGAATCTTCTTGCAACAATCTTCAGTCATAAAACGAACTGAGGAAGATCCAGAGTACCCTTTAGAAACAAAAGAGATAGAACCGTCTTACAAAGTACAAAATACAATTTTTTAATGTGTTACTACTTTTATAAGAGCTATATAATTTATATTGAGCTTTAGCATTAGCAGATTTTTAAATAGTTTGTTCTGTGCAGTCACCAATACCTTCAACATAAACAATAGCTCCAATAAAATAAGGATGTGTAAAACCAAATGTTTCTTCTGGAGTAGACCAATTTATTAATGGTTCAAATTTTCGAGCTAATAAAGTTATAAATGTTGTTAAAATCCGAGATGCGCATTTTACTGAAATTTTAAAGTGAATTGCTAAATCTTTAAATGGTAGTTGAATATATAAGTAAAACTTCATCTTTAACAAAAAGCTGTTGTGCTGGACCAGGTTTCGTTCTACTTAAAGGTTTACTAGCAGGACTAGATTGATATTGTTTTATTTCAAATGAAGGTTTATGATCCATAAAGTAAGAAACTTTTATATTTAGCTTTAACACGGCTAACAATATATAAAAAAACATTTTTAGTTGGACATTCAGTATACAATTTTATGATTGAGTAAAGAACACTACCATCTTAATCCTTGTTATTAAGTGCTATTGGTGTTAAATAAGTTGATGGTGTGTTTAAATTAAATTAAATTCAGTTGTTGTGGAGAAAGTTGCTGCTCAGATGTTGTTGATGATAGACGTTGATGATAGTATCTCCATACTGACAAAGAAGACTGCTGGGGAATGTTCTGGTTATTGTTACTGCTACTAGTAATGGTACTGGATGTGTATTACTTTGTTTTTTAAAAACTTTAGTAAGTGTGCATCGAGACATTAGTAATTTTCTTTTTTTTTAAGGAGATGTTTCGTATCCTTTCAAATATAACCTTGTATGAGGGAAAAGCTCAGTTGGCTTCCCTTGATTAATTATTCAAAATGATTTGCACATATTTTTGTATTCTTATTTACAGTATATAGCTTTTTTTTTTTTGTTTTGTTACAGGGTCAATTATTTATGTTAAAAATCTTACTTCATGTGGAAAAATATTTCTCTTTACAAGTAGAAAGATTTAATTCGCTGAAACTAAATGTCTTCCAAATATGATCTTTCAATTCATACTTTTGTTTGTATCGACGATCGTTGTTACAACCAAAAACTGCAAAATCATCATTCTTAATCATTACAAAAAAGTATTTCAAATAAAAAAAATAATAGTTGTAAATCAAATAGATAATAATGGTCAACTTTAAAAAAACTAATTAGAAACAGAAGGATATTTACGAATTTAACTTTTGTTTGTTCCCAGGAGATCCCAAAGTGCAATGCATAATTATCTGGCAAAAGGTCTATTGTTTTTGAAATTATTTTTAGAAATATTTTTAACTAGGTATGTACGGGATTAGAAATTTGGAATTCCGACCAGAAGGGTAATTAAATTTATGTAATTTTTTTACTTTCAAGATTGAAAGTGAAAGCCTGCACCTCAGCATTGTGGCTACATAATATATATTTATAACTAGGGTTGCCAGACGTCCGGCTTTTATGGAGGAGAACACTGAAAAAAAATTAATTTTTACAGGTTTGGCGCTGTATTTTCCTCCGTAAAAGCCGGACGTCTGGCAACCCTATTTATAACCTTTTATATGTGTGTATATATATATATATATATATATATATATATATAATATATATATATATATATATACATATATATATATATATATATATTACATATATATATATATATATATATATATATATATATATATTGATGGTGATGCGCAAAAAAACTACCGCACAGTTAGACAGTCAGAAAAAATATAATTGAGATATTTAAAAAGATCGAATTTCAAATAGAGATTCAAACCAATTTAAACAGTGTTAAATTTCTTGACGTAACTTTTAATCTTCAAAAAAATTCCTACCAACCTTTTAAAAAACAAAATGACCAACTGCTCCACATCCACACCAAATCAAACCACTTGCCCCAAGTTCTTAAGCAGATCCCTCTCTCCATTAATGATTGATTATCGCAAAATTCTTCCAATGA
>NC_061162.1:3247116-3334616 GCF_022113875.1 Hydra vulgaris
ACATTATGCCCGATGAACTTGATATATTTTTAACTGCTGATAAAATTACCATTACCAATTGGTACAGTTAATGTAACTTGGTATTTAGCTGGTGAACAGTTGCTTATCATCCAGTCAACAGGTTTTGAAGAAAATTCTTCAATTGTCAAATTTATGCTTAAAATCAAGAATGATCTTTCTTTTGAGGGATACTTCGGTGAGATTAAACATAAACTAAATCTCTATCTAAAAACAGGCTTTTCATAATTGATTCTTGCTCAAAGTTACAAGAAGCTATTAATTTTTTGAATAACTTAACAAAATCCAATAAAATAGTAAATTTTTTGCAACACATCCGTGATATGATTTCTATTACAGTTGCAAAAAAAAAAGTACATCACAGAAACTATTGCATGAGCATTTGAATACTTTGCAATTTCAAGATCATTATATAACAGATTAAGGGAAGATTATGAACTTCCAAATATTTCTCACCTATCAAAGCTCATTTCAAAACTGGATTCTACAATGGATGATACAGAGTTTTTAAACTCTTTTCTAAACTTGAAAATGAAATGCAAAAAAAGTGTTTGCTTTTGATTGACGAAGTACACTTCAAATCATCCCTTACTTACCATGCTGGCTCAATCTTTGAAAAAGCAGTAAATAAACCAGACTCTTTAGCAACTTCTGTTTTAAGTTTTATGTTAGTTTCATTTTATGGAGGACTGCAATATCTTTGCAGAATTTTATCTGTTTGTGAGCTTGATTCTAAATTTCTGTTTGAACAAACTCAATTTATTTAAGAGGGAATAAAGAGCGCTGGAGGGATACCGGTTGCCATAATATGTGATGATAATTGTGTAAATCAAGCACTACTTAAGATATTGGAATGTGTTGATCCACAGTTGACCAAAGACAATATCTTTTTGTTATATGAATTTGCGCATCTACTTAAATCTGCTCGTAATATTTAGATTACAGAAAAAAGCCAAAAGTTACGCTATGAATATAATGGGGAAACTAAATATGCATGTTGGTCTAATATCTTAAATTTGCTCAGACTTGAAGAAAATAATATTGTAAAATTGTCTAAACTTACAAGTGTGGATATTTTTTTAACAGTAATGCTATTGATATATTTGACAATTTGTCTGAACTAGAAAAGAATGTGCAAATAGATACAAAAGCAGGATTAGTATATATAGCTGGATATATTGTGCGAAATTTATTATTATAGCTGGATATATTGTGGGTGTATTATAGCTGGATATATTGTGCAAAATTTATTATTATAGCTAAAATTATTATTATAGAAATTATTTATTATAGCTGGATATATTGTGCGAAATTTAGTATATATAGCTGGATATATAGTGCGAAAAAAAAAAAAAGTTGAAGAGCAAGAAGAAGCTAAATTTTATTATGAAGAATTCAACCATTATACGGCTAAAATTAATTGTGGAGGTTTGAAAATACCAAATGACAATGTTTGTCAGTGGACCATATTTTCTTATATTTTGTTTCATGAAATTGTTCATATTGTCTGCCGAAAGTCACTCTGCAATATTTTAAGGTAATATCAGAATCTTTTGACTTTAATATGGAAAAGAAACATGCTATTTCACTTTCAAACATTTTTTTTTAAAACTATATTAGTTTATATGCACCAAGGTCATCTAAAGAGTCACAAGAAAAGATCTTGAAGCTTTCAAACTAAACATATTGTGTGTGTGTTTTTTACTCATGAAAACTTTAAGTTACTTATATTTTCTGTCTGTTAAGTAATTTTGGTCAAAAATTTTATATTTTAATCTATATCTTAAATATTTTAAAAACTTTGTTACAAATTTTGTTGTTACTAAATATGTTCAATTTATGTTTTTTCAAAACTTCAACATTTTAATATACTATATAGTATATTTTATTGTATCCTCTGATTGTGTGATTTTGTGAAAGATTTTGCATCTTATAGCTAGGAAAGTTTTATAGCTAATGTTTTTTTATATTTACAGGAAGTTTGTTATGAATAAATAGGTTTTCATTATTAAGTAAGATAAATAGATTAGCTATAGTTCACTCACTCTAAATGGAAGCACTTTTTTACAAGCAAATATTCATGCTACACTTAATTTTTTCTTAGTTGTTGTTTTTTATTGGCCCCCAGTCCCAGGCTTCGATTTACGAGGCCTGTTAGTATAGACGGTCATGATTTAACGCCGTATCAACTAGTATATCTTTTTTTTTTAAGTACGACTGAATTATTAACTTAAAAATTTACTAGGAGTTTTTGTTTTTCATAAACTTTATATTAAGTTACAGGATCATACATAAGAATTCTTTTTCAACGCTTTTCTTTTTTTTTTTAAATTTAGTTTACTTTAAAGTTTGTACAACACTGTACAATATTGTGCAAAGAAAGTTTTTATTTTGTACAATCCAATATATTTTACTTAAGTCATTCAAGTTATTTGTTTACAAAGAAAAATTCTAACGGCTTTTTTAAAGTGGCAACAATTATAACTTTGTTGCTAAGTTCCCAAATATTGTAGTTCATAATTAATACTTTATATTATATTATAGATATAATGCTGTATATACTTTAATGATCTAATTACATTTTGTGTTTTCCAGTTTGTAGAAGATTATGAGCCAACAAAAGCAGATAGTTATCGTAAAAAAGTGACGTTAAAGGGAGAAGAATGTCAGATTGATATACTTGATACTGCAGGACAAGAAGACTACGCTGCTATAAGAGACAATTACATTCGTAGTGGTGAAGGCTTTTTATGTGTGTATAGTGTTTGTGAACCTGAATCTTTTGCGAATGCTACAGATTTTCGTGAACAAATATTAAGAGTGAAAGGTGAAACAGAAGAACATATTCCATTTATCTTAGTTGCTAATAAGGTAGATTTAACTGACAAAAGGCAAGTTTCAAGTGAAGAGGGGCGAGCGAGAGCAAGAGAATGGAAAGTAGAGTATCTTGAAACTTCTGCTAAAACAAAAGAAAATGTAGACAAAGCATTTATGGATTTAGCTTTGGAAATACAATCTCGAAAGAACGAGAAAAACCAATCAACTGACAAACCTAATAACAAAGACAAGAAAAAAAAGAAATGCATTTTATTATAAATTTTTTCTCTGCGTTTTGTTGTAAGTGATTTCAATTCCACAATTTACAAAGACATAATTTTTATGCACGATATTTCTTTTTGTTTCAAAATGAAATTCTAGATTGCTGTAAACGTACATATCGAAGTTATGTTATTAATGCAGCTTGGTTTGCTTTCTAATTTATGTGTATATAAAATAAATTTAACTTCGTAAAAAAATGGTAATGTAACAATTGAAAATATAACCGAATTCAAAACCTTTAAATTGATTTTAAAAGAAATATAAAATATTATTTTGTAATAAATCTTTATTAAAAAAGGTAATAATATCATTGATAACATTTTTTTTAAATATTATGTTTGAGTTTTATGTAATTCGTTCTTAAGAAGTTTTTTTCGACTATTTTTACTATGGTGTTCCTTGATACACGTTCCGTGTTACAAAAAAACCCTCTTGACAAAAACCCTACAAGAGCTACCCCTGTAATAATTTCAAAGCATTCATAAAAAATGATTTTAATTAAAATTTTAAAGCGATTGCGTCATACCATATGCTTATAAGCTAAACGACCATCCCGATTATTGTCTTTGGTTTTCAATATCAAATAAACTTTTCTTCTTGGTTCGTTGAATCTTCTTTCGTTCTTTAATAGGTTGACAAGAATTGTGTTCTATATGTGTTAATTCGAATAATATCGCGTACCAGTTGCTTCTCATAGAAAAAGTAAAACACACTTATTCGAGAATTTTACACTCATTGTATTATTTCATTGAGAAATTCATGAATAAATATAGAATTGGTAATACAAATAAAAACCTGAAGTAAAAGATAATTTCAAAAATCGATTATTACACAAATTAGCAATAACATAATAATGAGTACAAAGTTAATTACCAAAAAATAATTTTTTATCACCTTAATTTTGTTAAATTAAATTTATGATCCATGAAGTAAATATAAAAATCATAAAAAAGTAACTTAATTTAGATATTACTACTACTGCAGACAAACTCATAAAAAAAGTTCACAATATAATGATATAGTAGGGAGATAAGGCAACTTTTATAGCAAATGTAAATCTTTTTTATTTTAATTGCATTGCGTTCTTTATATTTCATTTTCAAAAAGGTTTCAACCACTTCTGTAGCTGATTTAGTTCCAAAGATATACGTCTTTTAATATTTTCAATTCATTGACTTTTTATGAAATATTTTCTTCAAGTATCTAGTCAAGTCTTTGGCACCAAAAAAAAAAATTTTTTTCTTGCATTAAGACTTTGCGTTAACAAACTTTTAACAAAGATTTATTAAAAGTTAAATCGTAAATCAAAATTATTTGAACAATTTATAAATATATATTTTTTTAACAGTAGAATATGTTTTAAACTTTTTTAACTTAACTTGAATTTTTAAATGGTTTAATTTATAATACGTTAAGCGTAACAAAACTTAACCGCTTAGAGTCAGTTGTTTAGATTAATTTATTATTTTCCCCACCTATGATAATATAAAAGTTTTTCTTTTTTTTTTAATAAGGTTTTATTTTATAATTTCCATTTAGAATTTTAGGGTTTTCAATTTTTTTAAAAACATTGAATGAAAAACTTGTTGAATTGTTTTATTTGATTGGGTAAGTTAAAAGATTTAGAATAATATTGATTGGGTAAGTTAACAGACTTAAAAACAACAGAATACTTTTATGTATAATAAGTGAAAGACTTTGAAATTAGTTTAAATTAATTTAAACTAACTTAATTTAAACTTTAACTAATTAGTTAAGTATTTTATTGATGATTAAAATATTTATAAATAAATGAATACTTTAAATTTATATAAATTTATATATTTGTTCGAAATGATGACTGGAAAATCTATATTTATTTTGATAAAATAATCAATGAAAGTATTAAAGAAATTAAAAGATATTCTTATGATACAATAAATTGTAGATGTTGTCATGGTTTTCAATGTTAATAAACTGTAGATGTTGCCTGGTTTTCAATGTTAAACTGTTTTGCTGCAAGAAAGCTTTAGCCAAAGATAAATAGATTAGTTGACACTACCAGAAAATTAAAGAAACAACAAAAAACAAATTATTATTAAAAGTAGTTAGGTGTAGCCTTTTTTCCACTTGTGGCAAATTTATCTCATAATAAAGTAAATGAATCTTAAATTTATAAGTAACAATAATAATAAGCGAAAACAAAATGCTTCAAAAAGAAAAGAAAATTTGAAAAAGAAAAAAGTAATCTATGATTTAAAAATGAATTATTTTACACATCTTATAGATTTTGAAGATATGCAGTATTAAAGATATGCAACATAGAGCCATTAAAGGCAAAAGTGCTCCTTTCTCAACTAAATTTTTATCGCATAATCTTAGGTGTCGAATGTGACAAAAAACCTTTTTTGTAAAACAAAGGAAGATGGAAGCAAAAGAATAAACTTGTCTTTGGAGGAACTATATCAAAATCTCCTGATTGTCATTCAAACAAATTTAACACCAAACAAACAATCTTTAATTAATATAAGTAATAATTTAAAACCTTGTATAACACGTGATCCAGCTGTTGAATGCAGAAAAAAAAAAAAAAAAGAATTCATGGAAAAAATTCAAGATGCAAAACTAAACAAAAGAGCAACAAAAGAGCAAAAACATTCTTTATTAAAATTTATTAACAATCCATCTGATTTTGTAGTTTTTTTTATACAATATCGTGTTAGAGAAGAAGATTTTCTTGAATTATCTTGGGAACATCCGCAAGTGGTACAGATTGATAAATTAAACACTAAACAAACCATATACCTTGTTAAGTATGATAATTAACCTAGAGTTGTTAATAAGGCCAAAAGTAGCAAGACCGAGGCCAAAAGTTACAAGGCCAAGGTTAAGAGTTTCAAGGTCAAGGCCAAGAGTAAGAGTTTCAAGGCCTACGAAAACATTTTCTAGAGCAAAGATTAAAATTTTTTCCTTTCATTAAGGCCAATTATTAGCAAAACTGTAGGTAGCAAAAGCTGTGACAATAAAACCACATGTTGTAAAAATAGACCAAGGTTATGTGCAGAATTCAACGAAGTAAATAAGAAAATATACTAGTAGATATATATATAAAAGCCGAAAACAAAAATACATAAAAATAAAGAATGAAAACTTTAAATTCTTTAATTTAATGTATTTTTTTGAAGACCAAGGCCAAAACAATCATGGCTAAGGCCAAAATTTTCAAGGCTAAGGCCAACAGTTTCAAGGCCAAGACCAAGGCCAAGGCTTTTTTTTTTGGCCTTAAGGCGAGGCCAAGGACTAACAACTCTGTATTAACCTGATGAAGTATGTTCATTTCCTTTAATAATTGATTTTGAAAAAGGTGATTTTATTCTTTGTAGCTAGGATTGTGAGGTAATTTTATTTATTAAAAATTTAGAATTATGTTGTAGTATTTATTTATCTTATAAAATTTATAGTATTTACTTATCTTATACATCAGGTTGATACAACTCTGTATTAACCTGATGAAGTATGCTCATTTCCTTTAGAAATTGATTTGGAAAAAGGTGATCTTATTCTTTGTAGCTAAGATTAAGAAAGTCCCGGATCAAGGAGGGGGGTTGTAGCCCCGGGCCCCGCAAATTTAGGGACCCCCAAAAACTTTAGAGGACCTTTTTTTTTTATATATATAGTCATTTTTAGGCTCTGGCCCATAAAAAAGCCTCCAAAAACAAAAATAGCCCGGGCCCCAAGAAGTTTAAATCCGCCACTAGATTGTGAGATAATTTTATTTAATAAAAGTTTAGAATTATGTTGTAGTATTTATTTATCTTATTTGTTTTATTATTATGTTCCAATAGTTTGTTTTTACTGCATTTGAATACAGTGGTTTTAAAGATATTTTTATTTGTTTTGTATTTAAAGAAATTATTTATATTATTATTAACTGCACATAGTTATAATTATTAAAATTAAAATAACAAAAAAAAAAAAACTTTATGCAAAATTACTATTACTTTTACATAAATTGCCTATCAAGTAAAGGAAAGAATCGAGAAATGGAGGGCTAACTTTACACAATATTACAGCTCACTGATGGAGTGGTAAGTCCTATGGCTTACCTTCTCGTTGGTGCACTTCGTTAAGTAAGTTAGACTATTTTGTCTAATTTATGAACGGAATATATATATATATATATATATATATATTTATATATATATATATTCAAACCTGTCAGCCATCTTCTAAATTTTTTTTTACCAGTAGGTTACTCTTATTTAGGGTAGCCTACTTTGAAGTTTGAACTACAATTTGATAATAAAACCTTTTTCGATTTACCGCGAAGTTTTGAATGAATTTTAAAAATTTAAATTTCTGAATTCAAATAATTTTCATCATATAGACAAATTTGGTTACGTTAATAGTACGATATTAGTTTTCGAAGACAAAAAAAAGATTTAAGACATCTTTTACAACTTGAAATAGAAGATAATCTATTTTAAATATATATATATATATATATATATATATATATATATATATATATATATATATAACTCTAAAATTAGGTAAATTGTAAAAAAAGTAAATTGTAAGTTATAAGACCTACTGATAAACTGTTGTAATTATATTAATAATTTGTTTGCAACAACAACATTAACAACAAAAAATAAATCTACTTTTTTTTGAACGCTGTAAGTAGGCACTTCAGTCAAAATTTCAAACTGAACTTTATGTTAAAAAAATTACCAAGATAAATAGAGCCTAATATTATCTTTCTAAAGATGGTTTTATTATGATTATATTATGAAAAGAAAAAAAGTTATTTAGTTTTAAAGAACCAAAACAAAAAATCGTTAATGATATAAAAATTGAAAAAAACGTTAAAAAAACACGTTTGTTTAAAAATTTGAAAAGCGTGATTTCAAAATGTGACTAAAAACATAAAGTTAAGATGAACAAACCGGCATAAATAAATTTTTAAACAAATTGTCTAATTATAGCATATTTAGTTTTTTTAGACAAAAATTTGTCTTAAATGGTCAACTAGAGAAAAACATTCTATTTGGGCAATTATTTTGGATGGACACTCTCCCCACTCTCCACCTTCTCTCCCACATTTAAGTTTTTTAAAGCATGTCAAAATTCTGCCAATAATAACCAGAAATATAAATCAATTAGTTAAAGAAAAAAACTTTTTTATCAAATTATAACTTTTTAAATTTATATCTTATTTTTTACATGTGTATAGGAATAAATACTAAAACTGACAGTAAATTTGCCCTGGCTATTCAGTTCATAAATTAGACAAATAATTGCCTAACTTACTTAACGAAGTGCACCGCCGAGAAGGTAAGCCATAGGACTTAGCACTCCATCTTTAAACTGCTCATTTTGCTTATGGAATCTTTAATGGATAGGTCATTGATGTTAAAGTATCAGGAATGTTGCCTAAACCCCTCCTAAATTAAATATAAATAATAGTTTATATAAATATGAATAATAAATATAAACTGAATAGAGCCCATAGATAAACACAAATAAACATCAAAAGAAATAACAAATCAATACCTTTTAAAAGGTTGAGACAATTTTTTGTAAATCACAGACCATATTATGCATGTAAGAGACAATGAAGACTATATAATGTTTTATATTATTTGTAATAAGACTGTATAGTGTTTATAAGAGACAATACTAAGAAGTACTTTATAAAAATGATTAGTGGCATACTATAATACAGCTGGAAAACTCACATATCCAAGAACAATGTCTGTGATAAATTCTCTGATTAACATGTTTGTTATATACCACTATCATCAATGTACAAAATATTTACAAATTCTAAGCTTTTTTTAAAAGAAAAAGACATAAGAGAACCACAAAAAATAATGTCTTTTCCATCCACATCCCAAATGTGGTTAATAACCTTTCCTAAAATATTACAGTCTTTATTGAGCACAGCTAACGCAAAAGTTTTCAAATCCTCAGAAAGAACGGAAAGAGCTCGAGGTTCAAGACCATCATTTAGGTCAGCATTGACTGATTTTTCCATAGTCTTTCTTTCCAATTTATCTCTTTTCTACCCTGTTTCTTGCTGTTGCATATTTGCTGCAGCTTTTATACTTTCCGCGTTGCTAAAAACTTCCTCGTAACAGATCCCTGTTTTATAGCAAACAATATAATATCTCTTTGTTTAACTTCACTCTTGTCCAGCAGCCAGCCCATTGTTTTATTCACTTTGCTTTTTACTTTACTGTCTAAAAAACCTATTGTAGCATTAGAAGCTCTTTTGTACTGAGCATCAACCATACCTAAAACTCTTTCACTGTGCATATTATGCACTGGTGCTGAAGAAGCAATCTTTAAAATTTCAGGAATAGTGTTACTAAGATTGCCTGTTAAATACTTTTTTAGCTGTCTCTCGAGCACAGAAAGAAATCCAGATGCTAATAATTTTACAACATTTAGAGAGAACTTATCAAGACTTTCATTTCTCAAGGAAGCAAGAACAACATCTGAGGATGATACTTCAGTTCCGAAACAGTCAGTCTTCGATGAAATAACTTGAAAAGGATCATCTCTTACAAGTTCAAGCCAGCTGACACAATGTTTCATAAGTGGGATCTGTAATTGAATAATTTTATTAAAAAAATTTTGTTGAGACTTTTTATTATACTATTTCATTTGGTGTTGAAATATTACAGATTAAAGTATACAATATTTAATTAGTATATATATATATTATATATATATATATATATATATATATATATATATATATATATATATATATATATATATACATATATATAAGGTTTTTTTAAACTGTAAGTTGACTTATGCTACTTGTAAAACCTGTGTCTATTTGAAACGAAAAAATATACTAACATATTTTCTCAATGTTAAACTAACATCTAGGTATATGTTTTGAATAAATATCAACAAAATTTGTATATCTTCTTAAAATGATGCTTAATTATTACATTGAGAGTTTTTTTTGGGGGCTATTAAAAAATATTTTTCAAATATTTTCATATTTGTCGACTTAAGGTATAACAAACAATAACTGTCGCCTTTTTAGTCAACCCAGAGTTATTAGAAATATTTCTTATATTATTTATTCCTACCATTTCCATGTGTGAACGCTTATTCTTGTTTTTATAAAATTGTATCATCCAAGGTCCTGTGATTAGTTTACCATATAAACCTATAAATGTAAGAACTCATTACATTTATATCTAGTAATAAAACGTAAATCACAAATTAACTACAATTAAACATGAATACACCTGTAAAATCATTAAATATATATACAAAATAAATACACTGAAAAATTGTATATATAATTTATAAAAAATACCTACCTAATATTCTTAACTGCATTGTAATACTTAGGTTTTGCAAATCAGCAAGAAGAGCGAGTCGAAGTCGTTTAGCTTTGCAATATTTTTTTAAATAGATAATGAGATTATCTCTCATCCAGTACACAGTTCCTGCAAGATGAAAAAGTGTATGCAATCTGTTTCCAATATAACGCGCTATTGTACCCAGCCTCAGTCCAATGCTAATCAAAAATGTCTCAAAGCCTGCTGGGTCCCCAGCTTTCATTTTGTATCTATAAATAGAAATCAAAGCTATCTGTAATTTTAATCACAGCATATAAATGTTGCAACAAAAATAATCAAAATCACCAAAATTTAAATTAATTTTATAATTTTAAATATTTAAATGCATTCATTAAATACCTTAATTTTGAAACTGCATAGAGTAGGTTTGCAGCTCTACCTTCTGTACCATAAATTTCACTTTTGATTTCATTGTCATTATCATATTGGTGCAACAATGCACGTGCCTTTGTCGCAAGTCCCTCAAGAGGGTGAACATTGCAATTGAGTGCTAAAAATTGCTTTCCAAAATATTTGCTTAGTTCTCTATTAACACAGTTATTTACAGCTACTCTGTCTGCAAGTGTTGACTGAAATGTGTTTACAAATCTATGAAGTATAACATGTTGTTGGGTGCCACTAAAAGAAGAATATGTTGATGCTAAGTCTTGAATAGCATTTATTATATGTTCCATATAGTTATTAGTTTTTCCTCCAGATAATTCTGCTATTTGTATCGTTAATTGTTTGCTGTCAGATGATATATGACATTCATTTACATGAATTCGATCAAGAGTGGTTGAATCCCAAGAAATAGTAGCAATAGCTGAAGAAAAATAAATGTGTTCTGCTACTTGAATATCAGAAATAACACTTAACTCATAAGCCATCTGTGCAGATGTGGAAGGAACAGGAATGTTTAATACAGATTGTAGAGTCAATTCCTTGATAATAAATTTGATCAAAATTCCAATATTTTCTACTGGAACCTGATTTAACAGGCACATGTAGACACATTTTCGTATAGGTGCATCATAACAAATGTGTTTTGACTCCATTGATTTCATCGTTGAAAGTTTTGTGAGAGAACTCTTCTGTGTCAATTCTAACTTAACTTTTAATTCATCAATTGACAACTGCAAACAGGCTATTTCAGCGTTTTTAATTTTTATGAATGTTTTTAACTCAATTTGTTTTAGTTTTTGTTTGGTTACCAAGCTATTCCTATTTTGCTTTTTCACTAACAACTTTGCTGATAGATTGTTAATTTTTGTACAATTTTTAAATTTTAGTTTTCTTGTTAACTTTAAATTTTAACGCTTAAGGAATCTTACCTGTTGTCTCAGATTATTGTTAACTTTAGCACATTTACATTGCATTTCCATTTCAGATTTATCAGATGCCTTTAATTTCTTTATATCCGAAGTAGAAACTTCATCATTATTAAACATAAATGTTTTGCGCTTGGATGAAATAATAATAAACTTTTTTTCTAAAACTTCAATTATAGAATTCCAATTGATGGCTAGTCTTTTCTTAAGAACCAGTATGTCTTTATAAAGCTTATTTAGCTTGTTTATAACAGCTTGGACTGTGCATTGAATATTTCCTGAATTCATGATTTTATGAAGCGTTTTTGCCGTGTTAAATAATTTTTTATTCTCAACAATAAATGTGTAGATGGCAAAACCATTTCTAAATGGAGCAATGGTATTATCAGCTTTAAAAGAGTCTATATATTTGTCAAACTCAAGTAAAGTTTTAGAAGTTTCAAAAGAATCCATTTTTATGATGAAATTTTGAGCAAGTAATGTCTAAGATAATCTAAAAATACAAAGAAATATAATAATCTCACAAAAAAATATTATTAAAGATTATATAATAAAAACTCATATTTTATATATTTTCAATGAGAAATAGCAGCCATCAAATACTTCTAGCAAGAGTATAGCGTTTAGAAAATTGTTGCATATTTTTCAAACTATTAAAACATTTATGCGCAAAAATAAAAAACAACGAAAAACATGTATATGTAATCATTCAGCTACCCTAAAATATGATAAAAACATTTTTGTTTGTTCTTTAAGATAATCAAAATGGTATGTATATTGTTTCAAATCTCAGCTTATAAGTAGAAAAACAAAGAAAAAATCACGGACAGAATTGAAAATGCCCTAATTATTATATAATTATAACATAATTATTTAAACTGTTACTTATTACGAATAATTTATAATATTGTCTATTATACAATTTATATATAATAGACAATATTATAATGCCTGTTTCGAAACAAACATTTTATTGGGGGGAAGGGGCAATAATACTTCTAGAGTAGGTCAAATACTTTAAGGATGAATCTGAATAAAAACTTATGATTTTGCTTGCAATGTAAAATAAAATAAAAAAATATTGAGGGGGTGGGGGGGAACGCCCCTGCTGCCACCCTGGTTGCTCTGAGCCTGATTATAAATAATTTATTTGTAATAAGTAACATAACTTATGCTACTTATTACAAACAAATTATTTATAATCAATTATGCCATAAGTAACTTATGCAACTAATTATGAATACATTCTTGTTTGTATATACAATATATATACAAACATATTTTGTAAAAACAATACATATTTGTATATATAATAGTACTTTTATATACCCTACTAGCAATGGTACCTAATACCAAATTTCATAACAGATACTTACCAGGTACACACCTGGTACAAAATTTGTTATCAGGAACGTACTATTGCTATTTGGGTAATGAATATATACAAGTATATATTCAGAAATAACCTTATTAATTAAATATCATATAGTTAATACAGAATAATCTGACTACACATAAAACAATACAATAATCTGAATTTCAGATTATCATAATCATTATAGACATGTACTACATGTTTATTGTTTATAAATTATTACATAATTTATGTGTTTATTACATTTGTGTGAGGTACACACAAGTGTAATACATACATAATGTATGCATGTGTGTACATACATTCACATACAATCTATATATAAATATATATATATATATATATATATATATATATATATATATATATATATATATATATATATATATATATATATATATATATATATATATATATATATATATATATATATATATATATATATAAATATATATATATATATATATATATATATATATATATATATATATATATATATATATATATATATGTATATATATATATATATATATATATATATATATATATATATATATATATATATATATTGAAATTTGACAGTTTAACTTAAACTTTAAGTCATAGTCGGGACGAACACTTAAGTTTTTAAAAACAAAACAAAAATTAATTTCAAAAAATAGTCGCTTCACAGTACCTGACATATCTCTCAAAAGCCACAGAATTAATGAACCACTTTGCACCAGTTCAGAGCTAATATATGTACCTTTTGATACTTTTGAAAAACCTGACCTTATTAAAATGATATATGTAGTAGATTATTCCCACCGCCTGAATTATTCCATCCCCCTATGAAAAACTCAAAACGAGATTGCGCTTTCGGGTTATGTAGTAGATTATTCCCACCGCCTGAATTATTCCACCCCCTATGAAAAACTCAAAACGAGATTGCGCTTTCGGGTTATAACTGTTAGAAGTGTACCTAAAGCGTCGGTACTACATTTGTAAACATAAACAAAGAGAAAAAAACGTTTAGATGACAAGAATTTTAGAAATAAAGTTTACATAAAAGTAATATAAGAAAGACGGTATAAGAAAGTGTCGTAATGATAGAAAATAAACAACTATATACTAATTAGTTATTTATTTGCATGAAACTATTTTACAAATACTTTTATTATATAACAGTATATGTAAAAGTAAAATTCAGACAGATATAAATTATATCTCTCTGAATTAATACCTCTCCTTTATAAATCGCTCAATGTAAGACAATCTGATCTTTATTACAGTATAATGATTAAAATTCTACAACTATAAAATAATTAATAATTAGTTGATAGTTGTATAATTTCTGTTTAAACTGAATAAATTAGTTATATAATTATGTAAAATTAATTTACAAATATATGTCTGAATTATACCCTCCCCCTGAGTAAATTACTAATCTTGCCTCTGAATTATTTCCTTTTTCCTAGCTAATCATTTAATAAAAGATGGTGTGGTAATGGTATTGAGTGATGCAATAAATAGTGAAAAACTATAAGTTTTAGTTATATATTTAATTAAAAATACTTTTAAAAAAATGCATCTTTAAGTTTCAAAATTATTACCTCCCCTTAGTAAATCGTTTAAAGTAAGACGGTGTGATAATGGCATGAAGTGATAGTAATCAGAATTATGCAACTATATATCAATAAGTTATAAAATTATGTAAAAATGATTTACAAGTATAATGTCTGAATCATCACATCCCCCTAAGTAAATCATGCAATACAAAATGTTTGAATCTGGTATTGAATGATATAATTTATTTTTATATTTTACTGTTATTGGAAATTTTTAAAGCTTTTGATATTTAACTTGTAAGACTTTTGTTTTCCTATAGGAATATAGAATAAAAGTGTTATGCTTACTTTAATTAGTAAAGTTATTAGTTCAACATATCAATATTATTTTAGCCTCATTTAAAGATATTGTGATGTTATATTGGTATTTGATTTTTTTCCAAACTAACACATATTAATTTTTTGGTATGTATATATGTTTTTAAGTTCTATGTTTGCTATTTCATATGTTCTACAAAAACTAGTATTGATTTTTTTATATTTTCATTTAAAAATTATTTGTTTTATGCAAATTGAAAAGTATTTCTTTATTTAGTAAATTTTTTTTTGTCTATTTGTTTTAGTTCGACGACAAGGTTCTGCTCTACTTCATTTTTTATGTTTAATTTGACTACTGTTGAAATATGGTTTTAATTTAGTAAATTTTCATGAATTGAAATTTACTTCATTAATCATTAGCCAACAGTTTAGGTAATAAAATTGAATTCATCGCCTTTAAGGTAAGAATAACTTTGTTCTTTGGTCACACCATTAAACAGTTTTTTGTATTTTATTATTATCATGTCATTGCTATTTTGTGTAAATATATTATATTTTTCATGGCAGCATAAGTTTGTATTATACTTAAAGTAAAAGGGGTACTATACTAATACTAACATCTATAAATAAACCTATTATTAGTTTATTAAGTTTCCGTAGTGGTGTAGTGGTAAAGCTACATAAGTCTAAAGTACTACATTCAATTCGTTTCTTGGCGCAGAGGGCTTGTTTGTCAAGGTTTGTGTTTAGGAGTTATTAAGAGAGGGTTTTAACCACAACTAAAAGTTGCCTCCTTAACTGTAGCAGCTTTTAAAGCCTTGGAAAGGTAAAAAGCACACACAAAAAAAGCTCATTTTATGTACTGTACTTATTTTTAAACAGGTTTTAAATTAGGTAATTGCTGGTTATCTGTTTAACAAAATCTGTTGCCAAAAACAGTTCAGTTAAATAGAAAGTACACTTTTTTTTCAATATCTTTGCTTCCAACAAGGCTGCAATCAACCTCTAATAGAGTTGGAAGTTTCTGGAATAAGATGAAGTTTATAAAGCAAGATAACGATTGACATATGACTTTAAAGATTAGAAATTATATGAATCAAAATAGAAACTGAAGCAGGTGAATTCCAAAGAACTGATGTTCAAAGAAAAAAACTAGATGAATAAGGATTTTTGGAGCACTTAGGAACAGTCACAGAAAAAGGATAAGACTTAATCGAATAGTGATCGACCAAACTTCGGTTCCGGTTCCGGTCATAAATTTGGCCGGAATCGAAATTCCTGTTTCGGTTCCGGCTAAATTTGAGATTTCGGTTTCGGCCGGAATTTCGGTTCTAAATGCTACCGAAAATAGATATTATAAAACTTTATTTTAAATAAATTGTTTAGCATTGTAGCGTAAATATATTTTGATTAAAAAAATTTAAATAATTTTTTTGCTAGTTATTTCAACTTCTTATATTATTTTTTGCGTCCGATTGCGTTGTTACTTTTATCTGGTTTTTAATTATCATGTTTAAAATATCATGATCTACAAATTTAATGACGCTACAATGTTATCTACATTGGAGAGTCATATGTTTATGGACTTGATTATTTATTTATTTTAATTATCGCATGGAATTGGTAACGGTAAAATCTTTACGAACTTGGTGATTTTTTTTTAAATTATCACGTGGAATTTACTTGAAATAAATTAAAAAAGTTTTTATTGGTTTCATTCATTTTTTTAAAGCAAGTTGTTTTAATGTTTTCTCGTCGTTAAAACATTAAAACAATAATGTTTTCTTGTCGTTATAACTTTTTTAATGTTTTCTCGTTTAAATTGTTAATTGTCTTTTTAACGAACTTTTTAATGTATTGAACTTTTTAATGTAACGTAAGAAATTTTTCTTAAATATATATATATATATATATATATATATATATATATATATATATATATATATATATATATATATATATATATATATATATATATATATATATATATATATATATATATATTAAGTTAACAACAATATTAATACAAATTAATATAATTAATAATTAATATAATTAACAAAGAACTTGTTAATTATATTTTAAATCCTTGTTCTTGACTCAAACTAGCAACATTAAAAAACTCATCTGATTAAGTTCTTCGATTTCATTCTAATAAAATGAGCTCAAACCGAAAAACAAGTTTAGTGTGGAAGTACTTCATAATTGAAGCAAACAATCCAAGAATGGTTCAGTGCAAAATCTGCAACAGCAAAGTTTCAAGAGGATCTGACAACCCAAAAACATCCACAGATGTTGAAATCTTTCAACATCCACAGATGTTGAAAGATTGTTTTCTACGGCTGGAGATATTCTATCTAACGAAAGAAACAGACTCCTTCCAGAAAATTTGGAAAAACTCCTTTTTTGTCGAGAAAATCTTGCAGTTGTTGGATTCTGCTATTAATCATTTTTTATTAATTTAACTTTGTGTTTTAATTGGAATAAACTTGCAAACAAAAACTATTATTTATTTTCGGTTCCGGTTTCGGTTTCGGCTCTGGTTAGGGTTTACTTTCGGTTCCGGTTCCGGTTAGGAATATTTAAAATCTATTTTCGGTTCGGTTCCGGTTCCGGCAAAATTTCAGTGCCGGTCGATCACTATAATCGAATGAGGAGTAGCATGAGTATTTGTAGAATTGAGATAAAGAAACAACATTACATGTGATAATGGTTAGAGGTTTGCAAGACCAGGTCCAACTATGTTTACATTGTGTTTTTGTACCTTGTCTGAAAGGAAAGAGTATCATTTTAAGATCCACCCCTCCTTTCCCAGATATGGCAACAATATTCCATATAAGGACATACTTTTATTTAACAAAACACTATTTATTTAACAAAACACTTTAAAACAAAATATTGCCGCGTAAAAGAAGAAAAAAACAGCAAAAGTGCAATGGCAATCCAATACTTTGGTCTTAGACTGTTACCATTACCCCAAGCCCATGATAAATGTTCTCACTTTTAGAGATTTTAATTAATTATTAAATCAAAATTATGCAATAAGTTAAAGTAAATCAAGCACTGACTTTAGAAAAACTATAAATCTATAGCAGAGTATGGTTTTTATCTTATGCTAAATCTTGTAATTCCAATAAAAATAATTATTTTAAATTACTTTTTACAGCAGACGCCAACCACTTTCAATAAAAAAAATAAATCTTTTTTCAGATTAAAGTTTATTTTTTTAATTCAAAGAAAAGTGTCAAACTTATTTAATTTGATTCAGCATTTTTTATATAATTTTTGACTTGCTTTACAAGTAAGAATTTCAAAAAGGTTGCTACAATCCTCAGAAAAAAATCTTTATTTCATCTTTTTATTATATAAGCAAGTATAAAATCTTCAATTTTAGAATTTCTACGAATAATTATTTTTTGTTCAAGCTTTTCTTATAATTTTCAACATGGTTATCTGAAACAAAAATGTAATAAAAAAAAACTAATAAATTTTCAAGGTTATGTTAGCTGAATTGTTTTTAGGTTTAGTTACACAAAATAGCGATGACATAATAATAAATATAAAAAACTGTTTTAGTGAAAAATACCAATAAAAGAATATAAAAAAACTATTTTATGGTGTGACCAAAGAACAAAGTTATTCTTACCTTTAAGGCGATGAATTCAATTTTATTACCTAAACTGTTGGCTAATGATTAATAAAGTAAATTTCAATTCATGAAAATTTACTAAATTAAAACCATATTTCAACAGTAGTCAAATTAAACATAAAAAATGAAGTAGAGCAGAACCTTGTCGTCGAACTAAAACAAATAGACAAAAAAAAATTTACTAAATAAAGAAATACTTTTCAATTTGCATAAAACAAATAATTTTTAAATGAAAATATAAAAAAATCAATACTAGTTTTTGTAGAACATATGAAATAGCAAACATAGAACTTAAAAACATATATACATACCAAAAAATTAATATGTGTTAGTTTGGAAAAAAATCAAATACCAATATAACATCACAATATCTTTAAATGAGGATAAATAATATTGATATGTTGGACTAATAACTTTACTAATTAAAGTAAGCATAACACTTTTATTCTATATTCCTATAGGAAAACAAAAGTCTTACAAGTTAAATATCAAAAGCTTTAAAAATTTCCAATAACAGTAAAATATAAAAATAAATTATATCATTCAATACCAGATTCAAACATTTTGTATTGCATGATTTACTTAGGGGGATGTGATGATTCAGACATTATACTTGTAAATCATTTTTACATAATTTTATAACTTATTGATATATAGTTGCATAATTCTGATTACTATCACTTCATGCCATTATCACACCGTCTTACTTTAAACGATTTACTAAGGGGAGGTAATAATTTTGAAACTTAAAGATGCATTTTTTTAAAAGTATTTTTAATTAAATATATAACTAAAACTTATAGTTTTTCACTATTTATTTAGGTGCGTGAGTATCGCGTTTTACGGAACGGAATTTTGTGCTAAAATTCTGTTCCACGTTTTTTGTAGTCTCTTAAAAGTTAGAGTGCTTGAGGAAGGCGTTGTGGAATAACTTTTTAGTATTCGTTATCAACATAGATTATTTTTAGAAAGAAGAATAGTTGAAGCATTAGTTCGATTGGTTTTTAATTATACTCACTTAATTTATTAACGAGTTTATTGATGTCAAAATTTTGGTCGTACTTCTGTGGTGAATTTAATGTCCAGGATATAGTCTTTTTTTTTTCTATCCATTTTTTTTATCAAATTTATTCATTTATCTATGCACCTGCCAATTTTCGTTGAAAAATATTTTGTAGCAGTCACTTTATTTCTTGCTGCACTTTTGTTACCTAATTTACATTTTACCTGATGTTGGCGCGGGAGACAGAGGGGTCTATTGATTGTTTTTATTTATATTTATTTTACATATATAGTATTCATATTAGCAATATTTGACTTATGTCATAAATTGATATTGTAAACCTAGATATTTTAGAATAAAAATATAGTTAAAAAATTTGTACATTTAAAAGAAATTACTTTAATAAAACGATTTTTAGTAAATATTAAAATAAGACTTTGATTTTATATTTGATTTAGAAATAAAATGGAGGAAGAAAGTAAAGGTTTCATCTAGTATTTCATCTAGTAATTTATTAACAAGAATTAGATGTGAATTAAATTATTGATGAATCATATCTAATTTGAAGATTGAACGTTGTTTTTATTTAATAAGAAATATCTTTATGGATAAGTTGTTTCGATATAAATTTATTAAACTGTTTTTAAATTATCTAGCCACTCTCTAAATCTTTATGTATAACTTAAATATTTCTTTCACTGTTTTAGATAAACAAAGTTGTAGTGCAGCCGACAACATCAGTTAGTTACTTTCTGTATTCAATAGCTTAGTAGTTATTAAATAGATGCAATTATAATATATGTTCTATATATATACATATATATATATATATATATATATATATATATATATATATATATATATATATATATATATATATATATATATATATATACATATATAAATGATATTAGTTTTCTAATACAGTTCTTTATTATGCCTGTGTAGATTGTTGTCTAACAATATTATTTCTTGTTAGTTGTATTTTTGTATACTTAATACCTACATTTTTTTAAGTCACTCTTTTTTTTCTGTAGACAATTTAGAACAAACAAACAGTAAGTTAAGTTTGAATTGTTTTAGTTACTATATCATTTAAAGTGTTTTTATGCTGTGTTAGTATTCCTTGTTGAATAAATGTTTTGATTTAAAAGTTTTTTTTAAAAGATTTAAGTTTAAGAAAAAAGATTGTTAAATGGTCAATTAATGTAGCACATAAAAACAGATTTACAAATCAACTGCATTGATGCAAAGTGAGAGATGAGATTTGCCTAAGACAAAAAATCAAGCGCCAAAAAATAGATGAAAAAGAAAAAAGAAAGTTAGAGCGTGAGCTATCCAAATTGAGTTTTAACGAAATTATTAATTCATGCAAGCGCTTGTCCAATGACCAACTATTTGATTTAGAAGATGTCATGTCAGATAGAATTGTTCGGAAGAATTTAGAACATGAATGGTACGATCCAAAAACATGCAAAAGTGTTTTATATAGCAAAAGAGTAGAAAAAGTTAATAAAAGAAAAAAAAACTTTATTTACACCATTTCTTACTGGAAAGATGATGAAACTGATATTGGAGCTGTTGACTATTGCATGAAAAAGATCCAGCTTGCTGCTGATGTTGTTTTCAGTGAGTTACAATTTAATTAATTTAATAACGCTGCAAGTGTTGTGACTTGTCAAAAATTTGTTGCAAGTGTTGTGACTTGCATAAATAATATTTATTTTGAAACAGGAAATTTGTTTATTAACCGAAGAAAATGGTTAGCTCGTTAACCATACTGTATGGTTCTGTTAATGTGAGAATCACATGAAAGACAATAATATAGGTATTTGCTATACTTGGTTATAAAGATGACATGTTTTTTAAAGCCAATTGACTTAATTATAGCCCCACAATAGTAGTTGTATAATTTTTTTAGTAATATATAACCAATTAAATAATAATATTAGGTTAGAGGGGGAAAAAACTCATAGTAGATATGTTTATGATGTTTTAAAGGGGAAAGAGGCATTCTAAATGCCTCTTTTCTTTCTTTCCCCTTTAAAACATCATCAACATATCTACTATGAGTTTTACATTCATCTTCCATATTTGATGGTTGTCTGATATGAATTTATTTTTTAATTTATTTCCAATTTCATAATTTCATTTTTAAATTTATTATTCAAATTTTGAAAACAGTAATTGTATATTTTTTTTTAGGATGGGTGGGTGGGGGGGATACGCCCTCCTGTAATAGAAACACCACTTGTAGACGTAAGATCATGTATAAAATAATTTTATATTGTATACTAATTTTACACATTTCAGTAAAGATATAAATATAAAATCAAGTCGTTTTTGATACTAGGGTGTAACAAACCACCACCACCACACCCACCTCTATTGCTAACATACACCTCTCATATATTTTAATGGTTAAGTATAAGTTTAAAACAATTTGTTTTAATATTTATATTGCTTATGTCTTTTAAAAAAACTTTTTTTCAGAAAAATGTGTTCAGTTTCGTACGGGTATGGTGGTGGTTTGGTGCCCCCTCAGTCCGTTCGAAATGCCCGGTGGTTAGAGTTTAACATAAAGTTGTAGCCCACTCTTACACCTATCTTTTGACACTAAGATATTTGTTTTTCGATAAGAATTGACAAAGTTATGACAATTTAAGTAAAGAAAAACATTATTTTGACCACAGTTTCTTCAACAAATCTTTTTCACCTTTAAAATATTGTAATAATCCTCTTTCTAATGATATATAACATTATAGTATTCAAACAATTTGAAACAATTTTTACTCACGTACCTAATTTATTGCATCACTCAATACCATTACCACACCATCTTTTATTAAATGATTAGATAGGAAAAAGGAAATAATTCAGAGGCAAGATTAGTAATTTACTCAGGGGGAGGGTATAATTCAGACAGATATTTGTAAATTAATTTTACATAATTATATAACTAATTTATTCAGTTTAAACAGAAACTATACAACTATCAACTAATTATTAATTATTTTATAGTTGTAGAATTTTAATCATTATACTGTAATAAAGATCAGACTGTCTTACATTGAGCGATTTATAAAGGAGAGGTATTAATTCAGAGAGATATAATTTATATCTGTCTGAATTTTACTTTTACATATACTGTTATATAATAAAAGTATTTGTAAAATAGTTTCATGCAAATAAATAACTAATTAGTATATAGTTGTTTATTTTCTATCATTACGACACTTTCTTATATCGTCTTTCTTATATTACTTTTATGTAAACTTTATTTCTAAAATTCTTGTCATCTAAACGTTTTTTTCTCTTTGTTTATGTTTACAAAGGTAGTACGGACGTTTTAGGTACACTTCTAACAGTTATAACTGTAGTAGATTATTCCCACCGCCTGAATTATTCCATCTCCCTATGAAAAACTCAAAACGAGATCGCGCTTTCGGGTTATAACTGTTAGAAGTGTACCTAAAACGTCCGTACTACCTTACTAAACATAAACAAAGAGAAAAAAACCTTTAACTTACTTTCAAAAAAAACCTTATTTCTTACAAAGAAGTTAACTTTCGAATAAACAAACTTGTAGAAAAATTAAAACTGCATTGTCATTTGGCATACTTTTATGCTCAAAACGATTGTTCTAGAAATATCTCTTTTGACAAAATATGTTAATAGAAAGGATTTGTCGACGTTCACTAAAAAAACACGTTACCGCTCGCAATAAAAAGCGATCCAAAATCGATCTAAAAACGCGTAAACAAGAAGCCCCAATTGAAGTACCTACTGTAAGTGAAAAATTGTTATAAAATCTCAGCTATAAAAAATTCAACGTGTGAAAAACGGCTAACTCTCATTATCAAGTTTGGATTGCACTCAAAAATATCTAAAGAACGGAGGAAATTTAAAAAATCCCCACTTAAAAAACAAAAAACCCACCCTATTAAACTACAAAAAAAAAAAAAAAAAAAAAAACTTATTCACATAATAAATAAATAGTTGCCGAATCTATTTTTATGTGGGGACGAAAGAATTATCTTATTTACTTGTATTTAAACAAAACTGAAACATTTAAAATTAAATAACTTTGTCAATTTTAAAGCAAAACGTCGTCTCCAAACAAATTATTGCAGTACATTCTTTTCTAAAAAAAATATTATTTATATATAAATAATATCTATATATAGTCTTTTTTGACTTCTGACTTTTTCGATTTCTGACTTCTGAACAGATAAGACGCGTTTTTGTTTTTTGGTCGTAAGTTTTCTACATTTACACATATATTTTCTATTTTCTTCTACATTTTCTATTTTCTTCTCGATTACGTTTTCTTTGTATTATTTCTAGTACTATATTTTCTTTTCCTTCCTTAATATCCTTTTTTTCTGCTAACTAATATATTACTATACATTTACTTTTTTCTAAATACTACTGTATTTTATCGACTCAAAGAGTAACTTAATATACATTATTAAGTAACTTAATATACATTATTAATAAATATTCATTTATCTACATTTATATAAATATATACCTGTTATATAAAATCTAATTATTATTGTAAGAGGATTTTAACATATTTTTACTTATATATATAAATTTTTAATATTATAGACGATTTCTGCATTACATTTTTGTTGTCTGATTTTTTTGTTCCTTATAAATTTTTCAAGAATCGATTTGCGTTCGCACCTGACTTTTTTTCTTGTTTGTTGTTTGTTTTCAGATTATTTTTTTTATCAAAAGCTTAATTTGCGTCTTGACAATCATATTTCTTTTATAAATAATTATTAGTAATTATATTGCGTATATTATATTATTATATATAAATATTTTAAAGTTTATATAAGTAAATATAAAGTATCTAAATTAAGTTAAATAAATTAAACTGAATTGAAAATTTAAAAACTTGTCAACAATGTCAACAATCGAAGAAATAGCAACCAAAGTATTCAAAGCAGCAATCGATATAAAGTATTTAAACACTACTCTCATGAGAAGTTACCAAAATGATATCGCTCTAATGATCAAGGCAGTTGTACTTGTTGTACTGTCGGTTATGAAACGGTCTAGTGAAATTAGAAAAAAAACCCTAAAAGACAAAATTGATTTTTTGGTCAAAAATATTAATGAATTGAAAGAAATGAAATTATCAGCCCCGTCATCATTTGTGTCTTTGCTCACGGACAAAACGGACGAGCGTAAACAGCAGCGGCAGCAATTAAGTACCTTTATAGCCGCTCAAAATAAAAATATTCAAAGTCGCGAGTTAAACGTCATTGTAGTCGGTCTTAACAAGTCTAACACAGTATACTATAAAAAACTTGTTGAGGATTTTTTTTTTTAGCAACGGGATCGAAGGATGCTACTGGTATTGTACGTGTTAACCGCATCAAAACAAGTAAAAACAAAGTAAAGATGTCTAACTCGAACATTATCCAGGTTTCACTATCTGATCTTTCAGCTCGAACTGAAATACTCAAAACATGCGCCCACCACAAGCAAGAGACATATAAGGGTGACTACGTTCGCGAAGACCGAACGCCAGAGCAACAAACTGAGTTTAACGCTACTCACACCCAGCTCAAAAAACCAAATGATGAACTTGCTGCTGCTAACATTCTAGATAAACCGTTTCGGAATGTTATACATCGAAGGATAGGTCGCATCAGTTGCATCAATGTCATCGAATCAATGTCCAACCAGTGTTATGTGTTTGCATCCCCAGCCAGAGCCCTGACTGACTACGTCATTCGAACAGCTGCTCCCAAATCAGAAATCTCTACCGCCATCTAGACGTCCTAGACCGATATCTAAATCAAGAATAAAACCAATTCAGCCGAACTCTTCCACTGTTCCACCTAGCCATCTACGCTACTGGGCAAACAACCCATGCTCACTCAATAATGACAAACGCCAAGAGCTGTTGGCCAGACTCTCTGCTCTGCCTAAATCTAATTGGCCACAAGTAATATTTTTTGCGGAAACTTGGTTCACAGATTTTTCAGAAGTTGCCATACCCGGCTACCAACCTCATCACAAAGACAGAGAAAACAGGGGTGGTGGAGTTACCATTTACACAAAAGACAATATTATAGTCAATGAAGTTAATTCTACTCAGCTTAACTCAACATCAGTTGAGCAAGTTTGGCGAAAAATAAAAATTGGCGAAGAATTGTTTCTCCTCGGCTGCATATATCGTACTCACAACCTTAATAATCAGGTTCTTACTCAGTGTATTACATCAATCACGGCCGCTCGGCAGATACTGCCTAATATAAACTGCTCGACAATGCTACTATATGGAGATTTCAATTTCAGTCATACATCTTATGAGTCTATGGAAGTTAACGGTGGCATTGCAACAGTTGCCCACGTGAGAGATGAGCGTCAAGGCGATATCAGGTTTCGAAAGTGCCTTGATTAATGTCACCTAACTCAGCTTGTCACATTTGCAACGTACCGTTCAACGTATCAAGTGTGCTAGTGGGCTCGACGTGTCAACTACTAAGTCGACAAATCGAGCCCACAAGCACACTTGATCAGATCATAACAAACGAGCTAGACTGTGCTATCTTCATCGAACAAGGTGATTCTCTCGGTAACACTATAATGGACCAGGCAAACTGCTTCATTGAAGGTCAACTTGGTATTGTCGGCCATGACAACTTGCCTACTTTGCCATTACAACCTCGACTTATTTGGAGCCGAGCAAACTACGCAGCAATATCCTCGCACGTTGCAGCTGTTGATTGGGAAACAGAATTCACTGGTCTAAATGCAAACGATAGCTACCAGCTCCTTGTAAACGTGTATAATGAAGCTATCAATTTATACATCCCATCAACAACTACTCCCTTCACAGAAAAACAGGAGCAATGGGTAACACCAGATCTTATTAAGGCGGTCAAGAGGTTTAGAGGCTAAATGCGCCTCTTGGGCAAAGTTTATTAATGCAGGTTGCGATGCGCACCAATTTCTCAAAGAACCGCATGCAAAAACGTTACTAAAATGGTAAAATCTGCCAGGCCTAATTACGAAAAAAAACTTGCCAGTGAGTGCAAAAACAATCCTAAACGCTTACATGCACATTTACAAAGCAAATAGAGCGTTAGGAACACTGTTACATTGAAAGAAACAGCTAATAGCAACATCACTACCGATTCCAGCGATATATGCTCTTTATTGAATAACTATTTTAATTCGGTTTTTGTTTTAGAGCCCAAATGTCCATTACCAGCTTTCGAAAGTCGTACTGAAGCAATTTGTTTTGTCAACCCAGCAAGTTTTTCTATCGATATAGTACAAAAGTGCCTCTACCACCTTGATGAAAGAAAATCAACCGGTGATGGTTTTACATCCACGGGTCCTCAGTAAATGTGCAACTAGCTTCACTTGTCTATAAGTGCTCGTTCGCGACTGGTGTAGTCCCCGTCTTGTGGAAAAAATTGAATGTAACACCAATTTTCAAGAAAGGGAGTAAAATAAATGCATCAAACTACCGGCTTATCTCGCTCACATCCATTTCATGCAAAATAATAGAAAGTATTCTTAAAACAAGTAAATGGAACACTGTATTGCTAATGACTTAATTACTCCAAAACAACATGGCTTTGTTTATCGCAAGGGTTGCGTCTCAAACCTGCTAGGAACTTGGGATATCATGACGGAAGCCATTCATCGCAGCCATGTAGTAGACGTCATATACACAGACTTTGCAAAGGCGTTTTACAAAGTGCCGCACAAACGACTTCTTCATAAACTAAGAGCCTACGGTATTCAAATTACGCTTTTAGACTCGATCTCAGCTTAGTTACACAACCAAAGTCAACAAGTGGTCATCAACGGCATCACATCGGAATGGCAAACGGTCACTAGTGGCGTGCCTCAAGGCTCGGTTTTAGGCCCATTGCTCTTCGTAATCTTCATTAATGACCTGCCGGACAGAATTAGTCATCATATGAAACTGTGTGCTGACGGCAGTAAAATTTTTGGTATAATTAAAAACGAGTAGAATAGCATCACTCTCCAAGCCGACATTGAAAGAGCAGTGGAATGATCACATATTTGGCTTATGCATTTCAACATTGAGAAATGCAAAGTAATGCATGTTGGCCGCACTTGTAACAAGTCGACGCATAATTACTCAATGGCCAACGTTGACGGCACGCGTTATCCACTCAAAAAAACTGTAGTCGAACGAGACCTTGGTGTGATGGTCTCCAAAGACCTTAAAGTGAGACCACTAGTAGAGTCAGCTGCATCAATTGCGAATAGAATTCTAGACTCAAAAAAAACATTTTGGAATCGCAGTTTTTATTTATGGCGCACATTGTATCTTATTTACATTCGCCCCCACCCCCATCAAATGGTCGCCGCATTTAAAGTTTGACATTGCTATCCTCGAACAAGTCCAACATCGAGCAACAAAAACAATATCATCTATTAAACACCTGTCCTATAAAAATCGACTTCAACAGTTCGGTCTAACAACACTTGAAGAATGCCGTAAAAAAGCAGACCTAATTTTTTTAAACAATTTAAAATCACGCGTCAACTCGAACTTGTCAGTTTTTTCGTTCCACAAAAATTTTCAAACAGTAAAGCCAAGTATATTTTAAGAGGACATAATCAAAAACTAGAACGCCAGCTTGTACGAAATTGTGAATAAACGACAGAACTTTTTTTCAAATAGAGTTGTTGTCACATGGAATGCGCTTTCCCAAGCAGTAGTGAACGCTTCATCTATTCATGCTTTTAAAAACAGTATAACAAAGTAACTTTTAGAGACACAATTGCTGCTTTGTCTGTAGCTTCTGTGTTTTTTATTTTCGTCAGCATAGAGGGGCCTGGTGTAGCACCTCTTCATCAAACTTTAAACAGATTTATTGTATTTGTTTTTTGTTTTTTTTATCACTGAATAATAATAATAATAATAATAATAATAATAATAATAATAATAATAATAATAATAGTAATAATAGTAATAATAATAATAATAATAATAATAATAATATACGTATATACTATTCATTGGTGGGTTTTTATTCTTCGACACCTATATAAAATCATTTCTTGCGTTTTTTGGACGAAGTTTTTTAAAAACAAACGAAGTATTTTTTTCCGCGATAAAATATCACGTGACAAAACTCCCTAGATATGTAAAGAAAGTTAAAATATAACTAAAAAAATTAAATAACAATAAAAAATACACATTCCTCTCATATAAAATATGGAAGATAGTCCTACCATTATGATAAAAATAAAAATAAAAAGAAGAAAAAAAATATTAAAAAGTATGTCTGAAGTTGGAAACAAAATAAAAACTAATATGAAATATTAGGATTAATGACATACTATATATTTTCAAACCTCAAAAAATATTTTCAGTATTAGAAAAGATAATTCAAAGAACCTCTTCGGTTTTCTGAAATTGACTAATTGCTAATATGGTGCAAATATAATCATGTAATTAAAAATAAATATAGTAAAATAACTTTAAGTATATCAATATTGCAAAAGATCTTATTAAAAATCAATTTAGTCTTATATTTGCCAGGGCCGACGACACAGGTTTTGAAGTGGGGGCAGGGGAAGCGGAGGGGGCACAATCATCAATTTGTGAAAAAAAGTCTTATATCAAGATTTTTCTTTAAAAAAAAAAGGTCTTTTAGAAAAAAGGGGGGGTGGGGGCACAATTCCGGGGGGCCCTGCCTCCCCATCCCCCGGTGTCGTCGGCCTTGTTAGCTGCACTAAAAAAATAGAAGTTAAAACATAGCTGTTCAATAAGGACTGAAATCCTTTATTTCGGGCTCAAAAATGATCATATTCGTATTACTACTTTACTTCAACAAGTCAAAAATATTTAAAAAGTGAATATGAAAATAATGAATATTGAAAAAGACCTGATCGACATAAGGGACAGCCTCAGCTTTCAAAAGGATAAACTTTAGAAAACATATCACACTTAAAAAAGTATTACGACAATCAAATAAATGCATTATATAAAAAATCAATAGACTTGGAAATAATCTAAGAATAGATGGACTAAAAGAGTCTCCAGGAGGAAGCTGGGACGATTTTGAAAAATTGGTAAAAAAATCTTTAATTGTCAACTAAAATTATAAAATGAAGTCGTAATAGAAAGAGCTCATTGCATCGGTCAAAAGAAAGAAAAAGAATAGTTTTAAAACTCCTGAACTTCCACGACAAAAACAAAATACAACTCATTAAAACATCTTAAAGGAACTGGCATTTACATAAACGAAAATTTTTCCCCAGAAAACTATCAAACATTGAAGAAAGCTTTGGGAAGAAGTGAAAAAATTGCGTAACGAATGTAAATACGTCATTTTAAAGTATGCTAAAATTTTTAGTCGAGATTTTAAAAATATTATTTTTTATATTTTCTCTTTATCACCCGGTAGTAAATTACAGGTAAAATAATATTTAAATAGTCAAACAATAAATTAAAAATCAGCTAAAACAACACGGCTCTTGTAGTTGTTAGCAATAAATGCTTATAAACAACCGGTTTGTTTTCCACATTTTATTGGGACAGAGTTCTAGGAACATTCTCCTCCATCAAGATTTTAAACGCCTCTCTCTTTTCTTTCAAATTCCAAAACTCGAACGTTTCTTTCAATATTAGCATAACATTAGTTTGTAGCTCTACGATGGGTTGCGTCAATTTAATTTTTTTGCCATTTAACATGCACTGTATGAAATTTAAGTGTGTTGCATGCATCAAATACTTCGTTTGTAAAGGATTTTTTATTCTGTGTTTCCTGTATTTGATTAATTATCAGTGAGTAACAAGTTTGATTTTTCAGCAGCCTGATAAAAAGATTAACTT
The DNA here is from genome assembly GCF_022113875.1 of Hydra vulgaris. Taxonomy (NCBI): domain Eukaryota; kingdom Metazoa; phylum Cnidaria; class Hydrozoa; order Anthoathecata; family Hydridae; genus Hydra; species Hydra vulgaris. The sequence goes on from NC_061162.1 coordinate 3,277,664, forward strand.
TGTTCCTAAGGAGAATAGTTGAGATATCTTCTATTTTAAAAAAAGAATAAAGGTAATTTTTACTGTACTTCGAAATACAAAAAAATGATTTTAAGACTGCTCTTCCAACAGCGTCTATTTTGCTGAGAAAATTAGTATCATATTTACATAGTTCAAGACCATATATAAGCTTCGGCACTGTTAATGTATTGTACAGATGAAATTGTTGATGGCTGGCAGTAACGAATTCCACTGTCAATTAGAGCTTTTGCAACTGATTGAAACTGAGTTATACGCTCATTTAAATTTTTCTTTCAGAGTCTTGCAATTTTATTTTTGCTGGTATCGTTATCCCATTGGAAACCCGGATGTTTTAATTTATTTTGAAGATATATAGAAACTCCATTAATTTTAACAACGTTGTTAGGAATTTAACTTTTTCCAGAAATCAGAAATTCTGTTTTCTCAGTGTTTAGCTTGGTAAAGTTTGCTACTCCATATATTTGAAATCTGTTAATCAGTTACTGCAGACCAGAGATTGTGGGGCTTAGCAAAATTACATCATCTGCGTATGCAGTTACACCAGTATAAATTCCATTTATTGTCGATCCTACTTTACATTCTGAGACAATTTCATTTAGGATGCTTTTAGTGTAAATGTTATATAAATGCGGCGATAGAATAGACCCTTGTCGCACCCTTGTGATAGACTGAATTGATTTGAGGTAACACCTTGATATATGCGCTTTCAAAAATAATTTTACGCAAATGACTTCTAGTATGAACCTCGTGATCCAAGAAAATCCTTTTTGGGTATGATAGTAGGGATATATAGGAGTGTTTTAGAAGTGATTTTATAATCTTTTGTCATCGTCCGTAGAAGAAAAATTGATTTGATGTTTAAGCATTTTTTGAAGTTTTTTTGTGAAGTCAAAGCAAGTAAGAAGCTTATTTCAAGGCAAAAATTTGTTATATTTTGTCATAAAGTTTGCAAATAGAGACATTGTTAACATTTTTACATGAGTTATAAGCATTGCTTATTTATTTTTAAAATTTCGGGAACATTTTTACATGGGTTATATGCATTGTTTATGTATTTGAAAAATTTCGGAAAAGGGCTAAATGCAAAAGCATTTGTTTAGAAAATGTTAGGAAGAGCAAAAGTGCAATCAACATTTCTAAAATGCCTCATCAAGCAAAATGTTACGATAAAAACAGGAAAACTCTATGTTTTTTTTGTTTAAATAAATTCTCTAGACAACTCACTGCTGCTATGATTGAAAGCTGCCACAAAGTCTTTGGCCGACCAATCAACTTTGAAGACCAAAGAGTTCCAGTTGGAGTTTGTGAAAAATTTGTTTTCGCACTATTCTTAGAATAAAAGAGGCAGGTCATGATGTCCAACTTCCCTCTTTGTCTGATTATCAAATAATTGAAGTTCGGCCAACAACAAGAACAAGACACAATCTCCTCATGGAATCGTTCCCCTCAGCCAAGGATTGGGAAGAAATCTTCCAGTGACTCAAGGTATAAATACTCTGAATAAAAATCAATCTTTTAGCATTTTTTAAATGAATGTTGATGAAAGAAGTAATTTTAATTTTAGAATCTTCAAGGTAAAAAGAACTTTTTCCACCAACATATACTTTGACTGCTCAACAGCTCTTACAAGTTCAAAATCAAACTGGCTTATCTAACAGAGAAATCAGCTTGTTTCAACTCTAAATCAAGTTACTTCACATCACCTAGTTAAGAAAAAACTTAAGGGAAAAGTTTGAATCACTTGGAAGGCATCTTTCTGATTTGCTTGTCACCTGCGACATTATGGACACAACCAAAATTGACAGCCATGAGTCTAAGAGATTACTTGTGCACTGCAAAGATCTTATTGCTCTGAGAAAAACTGTCATTCAAATTCGAGGTCCACAGTCAAATGAACTTATAAAGATTGGAATAGATGGAGGAAGAGGTTTCTTGAAAGTTTCTTTACTAATAATTGCCTTAGAAGCGCAGAATGTCTCTCCACCATCCAAAAAGCCTCTTTTCAAAGATTCAGATGTGAAATGCCAATTGCTTGTAACTGTTTCAGAAAATCTACCTGAAAAGTATGCCAATGTGAAACAAATTCTTGACAAATTGTGCCTTGAAAGAATGTCTTTTGTGTTGTCCTGTAACTTGAGTCTTGCTAACATCATTTGTGGTTTATAGCCTCACTCCAGTGCATATTATTGTACTTGGTGTGACATTAAATCTAAAAATCTTCATCAGAGTGGTGAGCTCCGAACCTTTTGATCTATTCAGAATGACTACACAGGCTTCCAAGCTGCAGGTGGCCAAAAAAAAAGAGTAAGAGACTTTCTAAATGTTGTGCATCAGCCTGCTATCAGATTGCCAGAGAATACACTCATCTTAGACTTCATTCCACCAATGGAACTTCACCTTCTACTTGGTATTGTCAACTTCAAGAATCTCTGTTTGTTATGGCAAAATGCAACAGAGTGGCCAAAGATGATGAACATTCAAAAACAGCCATTTCATGGAGGACAGTTTGCAGGAAATGATTGCAGAAAGTTTTTTAGAAAAGTTGACATGCTTCAACAACTTGCAGAGGCAAATTCTTGTTTCTTGTTTTTTTCTTGGCATTGCCATTCATTGATACATTCCGAAAGTTTGATGCAGCTGTTCATGCCTGTTTTGGAAATACACTTCAACATAACTATTGTGAACTAATTAAGGAATTTAGGGGCTCTTAACTCAAGCTTCCAAACACAAACATCACTCCTAAAGTACATGCAGTCTTCTTTCATGTTCCCCAGTTTATTAACCGGCATAACCAATCTTTGGGTCTGTATTCAGAACAAGCCACAGAGTTGCTGCATAACAACTTCAATAATCATTGACAACGTTTCAAAAGGGCTAGCAACCACCCAAACTACCCTCAAGAATCTTCTTAGCTGTTTGATTGATTACAACAGCAAATATTCATTTTGATGTCATTACTTGAAAGAAAGAGAGAGAATTATATTTTTTTATGTGTACTATATGTCAGAATCTATATATAAATCTGATTCTTTCTTGAATTAAGATAGTAATTTAGGTCATTCAGAAAAAAATATTGAAGTTTTTGATGAAAGTCAGACTTTCATAGCTAAAAATCAATTTATTGCTGTATTTCCTAAAGAAATTGTAATGTTTATGTTTTTGTTTGCAAATATTTTGTTGCAAATAGAGTGTTTTGATGTTCGTCTTCTACATTGTTATTTGTTATTTGATCAATTGTATTTTATTTTATTATATATACACGTATTACATCTTTTATATGGTTCTGGCGACAAGATCATTTGGATCTTCTTTCAGATACCAAGTTTATATATTGTTATATTGTTATATTATGATTAATAATTGTAAACTGAAAAAAAAAAAAAAAAAAAAAAAAAATGTTCAGAATGAATAAATAAATGTCACTTTTTTTTCTATGAAATTTAAAGTCATTATTTAGAGCAGTAATAATAGAAAACTTTGATTCAACTTTTCTTCCACGAACGATGACAAAAGATTTTCAAAATCACTTTTAATACACTCCTATATATCCCTACTATCATACCCCAAAAAGATTTTCTTGGGTCACGAGGTTCATATTAATAGTCATTTCGTGACACTGTGAATTCTTAATTTAATTTTTTTTTTTTCATCATTGCTAATGATTTTCTAAGCAAAACAAAAAGAGGAGATGGAATAATAACCTACATCCATAATGACTTGAAAACACAAATTAGAAATGATATTTTATTTCTGATTCAAATAGTGAGGTCTTTACAGTTGAAGTTATTAATGATACTGCAAAAAATCTCTTAATATCCTCTTATTATAGACCGCCCGAAGGAGATATTATAACGTTTTCAAATTTATGAAACAAATATATATAAAAAGCAATGTTGAACATAAAAAGCTATTCTGTATTGGTGACATGAACATAAATTATCTAAGCTATCATGAACACATTTTCCCAATTATAAACAAACCCACCCGGGTATCTCCTTAAAAGCAGGAATAATTAAAACGGATATATCTGACCACTTCCCAATTTACTTTTCACTATCGCAGCATGCAAAACATGTCAATAACCTGAAAATAAAAATCATCAAAAGAAGCATAAATAAATTTTTGACCCAAAACTAAAAGACTCACTAGCGGTAGTAAATTGGTCAAAAATATATATCATCAATGTAACCTCGGACGCACAAACTCCGCTTACAATAAGTTTATAAACATTTTCCTAACTCTCTTCAATCAACATTTTCCAAAAGTCGAAAAAGAAATTAAAGCAAAATACCTAACCACTCCATGGATTACTAAAGGAATAAGAAAATCGTCAAAACAAAAACAAAAACTCATAAAATATCTAAAAAATAATAGCGACGATAATTTGTCTAAGTATAAACAATATAAAAATCTATTTGAAAAAATAAAATAAAAATCCAAAATACTATATTATTCAAAACAAGTCCAAAAATTTAAAGGAGATAAAAAAACATGGGATATTATGAAAGAAATAATTGGTAAAAACAAAATAAACTCGAACCAACTACCTCCAAAAGTTCTCATTAGTAAAAAAGAGTTTAATGATAAAAAAACTATCTTTGAAAAATTTAACAAATACTTTGCAAGTATAGGTTCTAAACTCGCTTCTAATATTCAACAAACAAACAATTAATTTGAGAATTACATTGAGGGCTATCGTTGCTCCCTAATTTTTAAAGAACTTGAATACGAAGAACTTGAATCTGCAATTAAAAAATTAAAAAATTAACAAAGGTATTGTTAATATCCCAGCCAATATAATTTGAATGTTTTCTCAGAAATAAGTAAACCCATTTTTTAAATATTCAACTCTTCAATAATTACGGGAATTGTACCCGACTATTTAAAAATAGCTAAAATTATTCCTCTCTATAAATCCGGAGAAACATCCTCCTTAAATACTTACACACCAATATCAATCCTTCTTGTATTTTCAAAACTACTCGAACGAATAATCTACAATCGTTTATATAAATACTTAACCACAAACAAAATCCTGAATAAAAACCAACATGGTCTTCAAACTCACCACTCGACAGACCATGCTATTATAGACCTCACCAACAGGATTAGTGAACCAATCTGTGAAAAGAAGTTCGTATTAGGAGTCTTTGTAGACTTATCAAAAGCGTTCGACACGGTAGATCAAAGTAATTTAAAACTTGCAAAGTAATTTAAAACTTATACATTTCTCTTTTATACATAGCTACCTCATATATGCAAATATAGCTTGGGCGAGTACGCATATAACCAAATTGAAAACTTTATATCGACGTCAGAAACATGCTATAATGACTAATCTATTATAAAGACAAATTTACTCACGTTGAACCCTTATTTAAAGAAATGAATGTGCTTAACATTTATCAAAAATAACATTCACCAAAATATATTGTTTATGCTAATATTTAAATTAGGTCAAGTACCAAACCATTTTTTAAATAACCTTTTTATAAATAACGTTAGTAAATATAACACAAGAAAAACAGGAAACTTTAATACACCTTTCAAAAAAATATAAATTTCCCTGTTCTCAATTTCATATCAAGGTCCTTATTTATACAAACTAGTAGCTAAAAGTAAATCAATTTGCAATCCAGATAATCAAAATTCCTCGAAAACAAAGTTAAAAAATCTGATACTGAATCTAAACAAATACTCTGAATTCTTAGACTATAAATTAAATTACATATATATAAACTACAAAGTAAACTGACTCGTTTATGTGTATTATCTAAATGACTCTCACCTTTCTCAAACAGTATATCAAAAAATTGTTTATTCCGCACACAAAAAAAACAACAAAAAAACTAGATTTTTTCTTAACGATTTTAGTTATTATACTGCTTGTTATGTTAAATTATTATCTTGAGCTTATTTGGAGTTTATTTTTTATCATGAGTTCATTTTAATTTGAAGACTATGGAAAAATAGTTGTAATTAATATATAACTATATTTAACGTAATCATGATATATACCAATCACTTTGTCAGGGCTTCGTGATAAAGCTAATACAATCTTCTTGAAGTCCGGCTCTTACTATTTAATTATAAATTTTATTATATATTTTGACTGACGAGACTTGTAAATATTATACCTTTAATTAAAAAAAAAACTTTATTTATCTATGGTTCAAGGTGTTATCAATAATGTTAACTTACTTTTAATGTGGGGAAAAAAAGGAGAAATAGTTCTATTACTAGCTGTCATCACCCGTAAAATACAGGTCTTTTATTAAAGACCTGTATTTTATGGGTGATGGCAGTAAATTTATTTCACATTGCCCTTTTCTGTACTTGTTCCTTCCTTCAATATTTTGTAGTAAGCTGTAGAAAAGTAGCTATATACATATAAAAAAAACTATACTTTATGTTTCCATTTCAAAGCAATGAAAAATGAAAATTTCTATTAAAATTAACCTTAATAAACTTTAAATGGTGTTAGATGCCCAGATTTACCTAATTAAGTATGTTAGGCACTTAAAATAAATAATTTTAAACAGACAATTGCGAAACATTTATCGAAAAAGAGTCTATAGTAAAACTTTTACCTTCTCATTAAAATAGTATTTATTTGCAAAGCAATAAAGGACCAGTAAAACAGGTCATGGAGAGCTAGGCATTTCAAATAAATTAAACTGATCTGTTTTTCTGCATAAAACAACAACAGAAACAATTTATATTTGTGAAGTACACGATATAAGGACAAATAATATTGGATTTAGATAATTCAATATAAAGTGATAGGAAACTGCAAAATAGTAACAACATGAAAGTTATTCTAATACTAATTTACAACAATTTGATTTGCAACTTATTAAAATAGCTTTTAGTAAATAGTATTAAGTTTGATGATTCTTTTTCTTCGCCTTTAGAAAATGATAAACGATATAAAGACTTTTAAATTGATTATAAAAGCATGAAGTCTACCTTAAAATGAAATAAAATCATTATTGATAACACTGAATGCACTTTTACTTGTGTTACGTTAATTCATTTTAAAAATTAAAAAATACAAAACGAAATGTTGTCACATATTGAACAAAAAATACTTCGTAAGATTTCTTTTGTAAAAGTCTTTAGGATTTGATTGAAATCCTGGAAATATTCTTTTTAAAAAAATTCAGTCTTATGAGCAATGCTAAAGATAAAAAGTCACACTGAGATAAAAAATTAGACATTTATTTTAAAAATATTTCTTGGCTTTTAGTGAACGATTAGGAGTAATTTTTAGTAATGAAACTACCCATTAATCATTTTAAAGAATAGACACCAACGTGAAGATAAGCCAAGCTGTCCATCAACACAAAACATATCAAGAACATTACACGATGACAAACAATAACACCAGTAGTGTAGGCAGGATTTCTAAAATGCTCATTTCTAAAATATAATTATAATGTTTATTCTTAAGAATAAGCATTATAATTAAGTTAATATGTTTTTGTCACGTGTCAAAAACATATTAACTTCAAACATATTAACATGTTAATTCTAAATTAAGAATAATTTTTTAAATGAAGATTACAATAAGTTAACATGTAGACGAAAGAGATGAGACTTTTTGTTCCTTGCTACTTTATATTATAATCGAAATGAAGAGGAAGAGACTACCTGGCCTAGTTTTACTGGTTTTAGAGTACAGTTGGCGCATAATTCATAATACAAAAATCAGAAGATTTTGAATCTATTAATTAAGCTGTTTTTATTACCGGATTTGGTGGATTTAATTACATACCCGCAAGCTAGTTTTATAGTCGTTTGACAGCTGGCGTATATTTCGTAATACAAAAATCATTTAATATTTATATCTTATATTTGAGCATTTCTATTACCAGATTTGGGTTTTCTGTTTGTCACCTTTTGGAGTAATTAAATTTTTTTTATTAAGTTTAAGAATATAATTTTTTTTTCATACCGTTTGGTACTTATTAGGACTCTTGACCAGTTAATTTTGAAGCAAATTTCAATTTGCATGTAAAACCTTTTTTCTATAAGAAAGAAAATTGTCTCTTTAATGTGGAATATCTTTAATGTTAAACGCATAGACTTAATTACCAAAAACATAAGTATCTCTATCATCACAACAAATTTGTAACAGTTTCATGTTTTTAGATTTTTTATAGAGCATTTTAAAAAATTCTCTCCCTTTAGTTTGTTGTAGTATTTAATATCTTTATATATATGTAATGCATATAATATCTATAGGTCTTTAAAAATGATTTTCTTTGTTTTCTAGTAAATTGGAAAAAAAATTTTAAAAAAATGTGTCAGCAAAAGGATTTGAACCCAAACGAAGCACATCAACCGCTTTGGCATGCTGTATCATCTTTTAACACCTTTTAATAAATAGAAGACTTATTTAACTTTATAAAACGGCATATAAATGCTTTTAAAAAATAGATATTGCCGCAATGAAATTTTTAAGTAAAAGTAAATCTGTATAATTTGATGTAATCTACTTTATAATAATACTGATTGTTAATTAAAAAACTTGAAGTTTACATAGATATTTGCATAGACTTTCGTTCACATAGATAAAATACAAATCATTACGGTTGTGGTTCAAATAAAAGAGTAATACACTAACGTCCATAATTATTCAAATGGTCATATTTTTTGATATAAAATATCAAAGTTGGGAGAAAAATTGAAAACAATATCAACCTGAATTACGTTATCTTCCTATTTTTTAGGTTTTACAAATAAAATTACCCTGATTTGTTTATAATTTATAAAAAACCCTGATTAGTTTATAATTTACTTGTCTATTAATCACCCTTAGCAGCAATAACCGCCATATATATTCTTTGCATTCTACTTAACGACTTATTTAATTCGTCAATTTTATGTAACTATGTTTTTTCGAAAAAAAAAAAAAAAAATACACCACATGTATTACATGTAGATCAATTTATTTATACATAATAATAAAACAAAATATATAAAAAGTTTTATTTACAAAAAATAGTAAACTCCAACAACATCATCAACTAACAGTTGGTAGATTAACTACAAAAATACTAATTATAGACATTACTTATTTTGCCACATCTCTCTTTTCTCATATTTTACTTTTCATAGGATCCTTATTCAAAAAAGAAAAAAGATTTTTAATCATTTTCTTAATAAAAACATTATATTTACTTAATTAAAACATTATATTTAACCCTTACTGTGTTCAAAAATAGTTTAGGTCACCGCGTGTTAAGCTTGATTTTTTTTTAATCAAAATTTTTTAATTTTTCGAACGTAAAACATTGTTAAAATTTCGTAAAACAAACGTAAAAATTTCATCATTCTTTTTTAAAGTGTTTTATTTTTAAAAAATCAATAGAAAAAAAGGGGCACTTTCGATAGGACTTGAACCCTGCCGGCGCGCAAACCGCTTGGCTATGTTAACACTTACTATATGCAAAATTTGAAAATATTTAAAATTCAAAAGTCTATATAAAACGGAAATAAATGCTATAGATCAAAATTAAGATGTTGTCGCAATGCAAGTAAAACTGAACCTAATTATTATTACAAAACTTAATATTACACAAATAATAAAAATTACACTAAACATACAGTTTCGTTCAAAGATGCACCTTCGTCTAAAGATGCACTTTCGTTCACGTTTTCTTATAAAGCAAAGCTGCTGCAACTCTTTCTCGCCATTACCTCGGTTGCAATCGCTGCCAAGGGTACCGTGTCAAACAGGCTCAAAATTGCACTACTATTAAGTTCAGTATTATTAAATAGATTCAAATATTAGATTTTTAATTATTTTTCAATTTAATAAAACAATTTTTTTTTTAGTTTTGTTGTAAAGAAGCAGAGCGTAGCAAAGGGGAGAGGGGGAAGGGGTGGACCGGCTTAGGCTTTTTTGTAAGCCGCAAATTTATTATAAAAAATTATAAAACTTATCTATGTTGCATCCCTACCCGAATGCTATAAAACAGTATTTGATATTTTGTTTTAAAAAAGCTTCAAACTACTTTTTATAAAGCATAATAATATTAAAGATCTTCAATATAATCTATGTATATAATCTCTATATTTTTTTTAACTGCAACGACTTCACAACTTTTTTTCCCACAAAAAAAACAAAAAAGTCATAACTAAGTAAAGAAAAAGAAAAGAAAGTAACTAACGAACTTACGAAAAAAGATTATATAAAGAGATATATTCTCGTGGGATGTTTTGACTTCTGTAAAAACGTTTGTTTTGTCCAATTTATGGAAAAAAAATTTTCCACTTTATGCAAAAACAAACACAAACAGTGCAAAAAAAGATGCAAAAAGTGTCGTAAAAAAATTATTTAAAAATCTAAAATGTTTTAGAACAATTAACTTGCAAAGTGTAAAACAGATGTACTAGATCAAATGCTGTTGGTTGCATTGTAATCATTTTTGTTATTATGCTTTCTTGGATTGTGGAAGTCGGTCTTTTAAGAAATAAATTAACCCAGATCTGGTAGTAAATAGTATTAAGTTTAATGAAATAAATAGAACAAACAAGAAATGTACATACATTGACGGACAAGGTAAAACATGCAAGGAGTGTACAAACATCGACTGAAAAATAGGAAAAAAACGGGTAATATGTTGTTTTTAGATTTAAAACAAAGAACATTAAAAACATTTAGTTCGTACCTATTGAGTGCTTTCATTCCATATAAAAGAGACTTTGCATGAGCAAAACGGTCCTTGAAATTTATAAGACGTGCAACATGCTTCTGTTGCAGATAGAAAGGTTCAGGTTTACCTTTTTTTGCACTACTCCATGCAACGGTTTGCATAGTTAATATGACAATAAATTAAAGAGTAATATAACTGAATTAAGAAGGTACGTTTGTTAAGAAGGCTTCTTGTTTTGTATAAAATATCTATACTCTTTGAATTTTTACCGTACAAGTTAATAATGTGGTTTTTCCATATTAAATTTTCGTCAATATAGACACCTAAAAATTTGATGTTTTTCAAGAACTTTTCAACTTTGTGTAGCTTATTTTTAATGTAGTTCTTATTAATTTATATTTTTTAAAATTATTAATGTTTTTGAAGATGACTGCAGAAATTTAGTAAAGGTTTTAATGAATGAAATTTCTGCAAAAGGTCTAAAACTTAATAACAATGTAAATTTTTATAAATGGAAGCTGAGTGAACTTCAATATTATTTTAAATTATCGAAGAGCTATCATGGTTTAGTAATTTAAATAAGAAAAAGTATTAGAAAAAGTTATTTACGTTTGGAATATTTTAAATATCCCAGGCAATACCAGAACCCATTGCGCGCTTAGCAATTTTAAAGTTATCAAATATCGTCTGTTATTATATTATCCATATAAAGAAAAGGTAGGTTACTAGGTAACCTACCTTTTAATTTTATCAATATTTAATGACAATTTATTTAATTAAACCATTCCAAAAATTTTACTAGTTCAATATTCATGTTGTTAAAAAGCGTTATAATGTTATTATGAAAAAAAAATAAGTTGGAACCATCAACAAACATAATTTTTGTTAGGTTAGAAACTTTAGGTGGATCATTAATATACAATAAAAAAAGGAGAGGTCCTAAAATGGATTCTTGAGGAACTCTACACTCTACATTTAACCAATTGGATGATATATTCTCGTCCGCATAAATAAATTGCTTTTAATTACTTAGGTAGCTTTTTAGCCATATTAAAATATTTCCAGGAATTCCGTACCATTCTAAATTTTAAAAAAAAATTTCTATCAAAGGCTCTAACCAAATCAGTAAAAATACCCAATGTAAACTTATTTTTTTCAAATGAATCAGAAATATTTTAAGTAAATACACCAGTTCGAGCCGCGTTACGGAGAATAAAAAGAAAAGACTGGATCGAGTTTATAAGGGAAACAAATCAAGTCGGAAAATTTAATTCTTGAGTAAACGAAGTATAAACAAACAACTAAAACAAATCCTATCACTATTAAAACAAATATATAACATATATAAATCAAAATGGATTATGATACAGTGTGTAGTATGAAGGTTGAAGAACTGAAGTCTTATTTACGTCTTCGTGGCTTGAAAATATCTGGAAAGAAAGAAATTCTTGCAGAACGAGTCTATTGTGCAATGGAAAACAATGTTACGCCTATTAAAACAGCTGAAGAGGTGGAGCATGATATACTTACTGAGTACAAAAAAAAAACTTTTTATAAACGGCGTTGAACTACCTGATCCTTTTAAGCTTAGTAATGGTTGGTTATCAGAAGATGAAGGTCTAACTTGTTGGCCAACATTGTTATATCCTGATATTTACAATTATTTGTTATTTAACCCTGCTGAAATTGCAAGTAAAGACTTAAGTGACTACAAAACGTGTAAAGCTTATAGTTATTTTAAATGTGGCTGGCTTGAATCTTTATTTTACCATCAAATAGGAATAGAGAGTGAATATTGCTATTTAAAAGGGAACTGTAGGAAATCTGAAAAAATTAATGATCCCTTTCACAAGCTATGGATTATTATTAATAAAAAAACTGCTAAAATAATTTCAGCACATTGCACTTGTCTAGCTGGTCTATCGCAGACATGTAATCATGTTGCTGCAAGCCTCTTTCGAATAGAGGCTGCTGTTAGAAATGGTTTGACAAATGTAGCTTGTACTAGTTTAAAATCAGAGTGGCTTCCAAATCGTAGCATAGTAGCACCAACAAAAATATGTGACTTAAAATTTGATCGTGATGAATTTGGTCAGCGTGAAAGAAAAAAGCGTTCACTAGTATCAAATGAAAAGCGTAATTACAGCCCATTAGTAAACTGTGATATAAAGCTTTTAAATTTAACAGACATAGCAAAAGCAATCGAAACTGTTGCTCCTCATAGCATTATAACTTCTGCTGTACCTAAACCTGAAATTTATTATATGGAAGAATTAGTCGTGTTTGAAAATGTTACCAAACCTACAATTTTGACCATGGATGATATTATTGTTATGTCAGACAATAAATTTTCTTTTTGTGAAAATATAAAAACAAATATGACTCAAAAAATATTTACAAATATAGAGCGTCTGACTATGGGTCAAAACACAAATAAGCTTTGGTTTAATTTTCGAAAGCGAGTTATAACTGCTTCAAAAGCTCACGATGTTCTAAAAAAAATTAAAAAGATTAACATGGGCATTAAAGTTGACATGTGGTCATTACACCAAAGTATTTCAGGGTTAACTTTTGTGAACCCAGATATACCTGCATTGAAGTACGGGAGAGCGATGGAAGTTGAAGCAGCAAACCAGTTTTTTGAAGTTATGAAATCCTTTCATCAAAATTTAACTGTAAATGAATGTGGATTATTTTTAGATGTAGAAATGCCCTATATAGGTGGAAGCCCTGATAGAATTGTTCGATGTTCGTGTTGCCCGCCAGCTTGTTTAGAAATAAAATGTCCATTTTCTATAAACCATACATCACCACAAGATCCTAATATATCTCTTCCTTATATTACAAAAAAGTTAAATGAAAAATTTGTCATTAACAAAAAGCATAGATACTATACTCAATGTCAGGTTCAAATGGGGACTGCTAAGATGATTAATTGTTATTTTATGGTATGGACAGCTCATGGTTATATAATTGATAAAATTGCATTTGATGAAGCTGGTTGGTTGAGTATGAAAGTTGATTTCTTTAAGTATTACAACGATCATTACTTAAATACTGTCTTTGTAGATTTTACTATTAACTGATTGGAATAAAATTATGAAAATGAAAATCTGTGTTTTAAATTATAAAACCCTTCTTATATTTAAATTGGCATTTATAGATTTTTTTTTTCCTATAAAAGAAGACAATAAGATCCAAATAATGATGTAACAATATTTAGGTAAAGAATATACTCAAAATCAAAAAGTTTATCCACGCCTCTTATTATAGTAAAAAGAAGTAATAAAATGAAACACATGTATTCATTAAAAGTGCACGGTGGTGTCCGGCATCCCTTACAAGTAATTAAAAATTAAAAAAACAACCTCAGTAATTAAATAAAAAAATACAACCTCAGTACTATCATGTGTTTAATACAAGAAGGGGAGGAAGTTTAGTAATTTTCCAAAAGTTTTCCCACCCACAAATGTTTATTAAGACCACTCCCCCTCCCATTTATTAACACCAAAAATTAAAAAAATCTCTTTAATCTTTGTGGAAAATAATGTTTTGATTTTAATAAAATAAACTTTTCCTCACTTTATACACAGGGTGGCCACAGCTCCTCTAAAGTCCTCTTTATTTTTAAATCTCCTCTAAAGTCCTCTATTATCCTCTAAAAAGTTGAAAACGTGATCCAATCTCCTCTATAACTCCTCTTTTTTTTTTTTTTTTTTGAAGTTTACTCATTTTTTAGAAAAATTAAAAATATTTTTAAATATATTGGAGATTTTTAAATATAAAATGGAGGTTAAAACTATATAAAAATCTCCTCTAAAATCCTATTTTTATTCAAAATTGTCTAGTTTTGCGATTAAAAATTCTCTAAATTTAATGCAAAATATCTTCTAAAATCCTCTAATATCCTCTTTTTTTTATGAAAATTTTGTGTGGCCACCCTGATTATATTATTGTAATTATAAAACAGTTGTTAAAGATGCACAGTTGACCACAATCCACACTAACTTAAATTGATTTATGCAAGTTCTGTAAAAAAAAAAAAAAAAGCCAACCCTTAAATTAAGATTATTATTTATAAGGTCAGAAATAAAATATACACCCTTTCTTGTATTAAGCATTTAAGAGTAGTACTAAATTAAAAAATATATATACATTTTAAACGATTTTTTTTATTAAAGCAGGCTTTAAATTGCACAAAGCTGCACACGATAAAATAATATCATCCATATGATGAAGCATTGAAATAGGTAATACATTTTTTAATATTCGAAAAGTTTTTATTCTGTTTATAGCCCTTTCTATGTGAATTCTTAAGTTAGCGACATCAGTAGTCTTCTTACATTCACTTGCAGTCATTTGACTTTTTACTCTTGCACCTGGTGGGACTGATAAGCTGCAATAACAAAATAATAGTTCTTCTCTTATTTGAAATCCTCTGTCTGCCATCACCTCATCGTCTCTTTCCAACAGATCATAAAAACCACTGTCACTTGTAATAAATTTATCTGATGATCTGCCACCGTAACATTTGGATAGAAACGTTATGTATCCATTTGGTGCTATACCAATTAATACTTTCACAGTGTTGTGATGCTTATAATCAGACCAAGTCACTGCTTGGTTGTAAAGGGACTTTGGACGTTCAATAAATATTTCAAAACAATCAAGAATCACTCTACACTTGTGATGCTTTGCTTTCACAAAAGACTGTGGCAAGTTTTTTTTTATGACTTCACTTGGCAGCCAAACAATAATAGCTTGTCCAAGAATATTAGCAATAATTCTAATAAAAGTTGTAAAAGTATTAGAACACAAAGATTTTGAAATACCAAAACGATCAGCCATATCTTCATTTAATAAACCTAAGCGCAACCGCATAAGTGTCATTAAAAGTTCTTCTCTGTGTGATAACAGTTTACATTTAGATACAGATTTGAGTTGCTTAACTTTGCTATGTGAATGTTTTGGGCCTCTCTAATAACGAATTGAGGGTAAAAATGGTTTTAATAAACCAAAAATAACGTTAAAAATAGCTATGGAAGATATACCAGTATAAAAGTTCATTTTCTTATCATTGTTAACTAATCTCCAAGAGAATTTTTGTTTAGACTTGACTGTTTGTTTTATTTTTAATTTTTTTAATTGATTAGTAAGGCTATTTACTTTACTCACGTAAGAGGTGATAAGCGAAGATTTGTATTCACATGAAGTACATTTATTAGGTAGTGGTAAACTCATTGAATAGGTATGGTCTGATAATATAGGTGACAAAACATCTGCATTAAAACTAACACTTGGAAACTTGGTGACATTACTTTTTTCAGTCAACAAAGGTTCTACAGGCTGCATTTTATTAGAACAATGTAAAGAAGTGATTGGGTGCTTTAATAATGTTCTTCTAGCTTTTTTTTGTACAGGTTGATCAAAACCCATATTTATTGTTGGATTAGGGTTCATAACAGTTGGTATTTTATCAACAAAATGATCAGAGCATACTCTATCAGCAGTTCCAGGTTCCCATGCACTTCCTTTCTTCTTTCCTTCTCGTCTAAGCTGACTAATCCAGTGTTTTCTTATTTCGCTATTTCTCTTTAAACTTGGGAAACAAAACATTCGGAATGGTAACTCACATCCACACTCGGATAATATCTTCCCTTCGTGTTGAAAACACGTTTTATTTTTCAGTTTTTCTAGCTTATAGGAACTATTGATACATCCTATAACAGCACAATTAACTTTCATCTTATCACTATATATTGTATCACTAATTCGCAACTGAGAAAATAAATATTTACCCTTCTAAATTCGTTCCAGGACTTTTCTTTGCGCGGTATTAATAATGGCAGAACTTCCCTTGAACTGGTGTATTGAAAAATTGCATGCTCAGTAGAGTTGTTTTTTCGGAATCCATTTTGATTACAGTATAATAAATTGTTAATAGTCAGTTGATTATAAATTTTGTTTAATACCAATATTAAAATGTCACCACTTTTTAATATTGGTATTAATGTCACCACCTTTAAATATTGGTATTAATGTCACTACCTTTTAATATTGGTATTACTGTCATCACCTTTTAATATTGGTATTACTGTCACCACCTTTTAATATTTACTTTTGTTAATTTTAAAGCTTGTTTTCAAACCCTCAAAAGCTAATTTGAAAGAGTTGAGGTAAAAGTTTATTGGGAAACTTAGGTCTTTTATTAAAGTGTTAGATTTAGGAATTATTTTGGTCCAAAGTATTTATCAAATTCTTCCGCAATCTCTTTTTTATCATATAAAAAAATCATTATTAAGTTAAAATGTATTAGGCAGAGACCGTGATATAAACTTTTTGATGCCAGTAACTTCTCCGATCATAAACCACGTGCGTTTAGAAATTAATTTATATTAATCAAGTAAATTTATGTAATAACTTTTTTTTATTTTTTCTTGAGACGATCAAAAAGGTTACCATAATTTTTATATGTAATTTTATTTTCATTTGTTTTAGTTTTTAAGTATTTAATGTATAATTTTTTTTGATTTTAGAAGACCTCCGCAAACCTTTTGAAATCCAAAACATTTTAATACCTTTAGCTTTGAGATTTGAACTAGCTTCAGGGAAAATAGTATCGTAAATATCATAAAACATTTTAAAAAAGGAGTTGTAAACTAAGTCTGCCTCATCAGAAGAGTTAATACTATTCCAATTAATTAGAGATTCAAGGTTATTATTTGAAAAATTGCGCTTTTTTAAAAACTCGTGTTTCAATTATATAGTAAATTTGTATCAACATTCATAGAAAAAAAAATAGGAAAGTGATCTTGTCATTATTAATTATAATATGTCATTCTTAATTATCCTTTTTTTTAAAGATTAGTTAAAGATATCTGTGGTTATAATATTATCAATTAAAGAAGAATTTGATTGAGTAACTCTTGTAGGTTTGTTAATTAAAGAAATTGCTCCATTTTCAAATATATCATTATAAAACTTTTTAATGTTATTATTGACGTGATATTGAAAACAATTTAAATTTAGATCACCCAATTAATAGATAAATTTCTTCTCGTGGTTACTTTTTTAATAACATCATTACATAAAAATGAATAAAATTTTAAATTTCACCCGAAGGTGGGCGATAGCAACAACTTAACATAATTTTGTTTTGTTTTATTGGTTGAAATTTCTATTGCTTTTACCTCTTTATCGGTATCAGAAATGCTTATATATATATATATATATATATATATATATATATATATATATATATTATATATATATATATATATATATATATATATATATATATATATATATATATATATATATATATATATATATATATATATATTTCTAACACCAATGAGAACGCCTCCTCCACGCTTATTTGTTTTTCGTCGTAATGAAACTTAGTTAAAACCCGGCAGTTTAAAATTTGTAAATGAATTTACGTCATCCGAACTGCACTAAGTTTCTGTTAAGCAAAGTTTCTTCGATAAAATTACAAAAATTTCAAAGTTTTTTCTTAAAAAAAAACTTTGAAATTTTTTGTCAAAAATTTTTTTTCTTAACAAAATAAAGTTTAAGGTGAGTTTCCACTCATCCGTTTTTCTACGGAAAGGGAAAGGGAACGGAAAAATAATCACGTGAGCATGCTCGGACAAATAAAAACTTTTATTACGCATGCTCACGTGATTATTTTTTCCGTTCCCGTAGAAAAACGGATGAGTGGAAACTCGCCTTAATGCAATTCACATTAATAAATTTCGTATATTATTGTGAATTGCATTAACTTTATTTTGGTCAAGAAATCCTTTAATTTCATGTATATAAAATTAGTTTCAAAGCATGAGATTCAGAAAAATAATTTAGGTCAGGATCAGATTCATTGTCTAATAAAAAATCATTAGTTTGAAAAAAGTTATAAAAACTAGACTCACAATTCGGTAAAATCCATTTTAATTTTTCTGAACTCACAACGTATTACGTTAAATAGTTAAACGATTCTTGTTTATTTATCTTAGCTTTTTGCGCTTATAAACTGTTTAATAATATCATGTCTTATAAACTGTTTAATAATATCAACTGTTTTTTAAATTCTTAGTAAATACTAAAAAAGTATATATAAATATATTTAATGTTTTATTAGGCTTTCATTGAAAAAAAAAAAAAACATGAGAAATCAACGTGGCAACAAAAATAACATCAAAATTAACAACAAAACAAAAACAAAAAAAAAAACAAAAAAAAAATACGAAAACAAAAAACAACAATAAGAGGCTCATTAGCATAGAAAAAAAAAATTAAAACAGAAAAAAAAATCTATTAAAATTATTAATGATTTTGTCAGTCTTATTTTTTTAGGCACTCTGTTTTAAAAAATATTTTGCAATACTTTTACTTAGCAGTAAAAAGTAGTAAAATTTAAATAGTAACAACAGTAATAAAATTTAAACAGTAAACAACTTTCTTATGCTATTACAACAACTTAATTGCTAGCTTCTACAACAATTTTATTACTAGCTTCTTCAACAACTTCTTTACAAGCTAATAAGTTGATGTGAATCACATCAGTAGATCAAGCAGCCTTGCTCCGGAAGCAGATTAACTCAAATTATATTAATTTATCACAATGCAGCGTAAAAAAAAATGAATCGCTTTCGTTAAAATAAAAATTGCTTTGAAATTTAAAAAATCTTTTCTTTAGAAGCATATTTGAAGTGAAAAAAATTAAAATTTAAAAATCCACACGCGTCATTAGAAATTCAAAGGCTTCTAACTAAGAATAGTACCATTTTAAAACAGCGTCGTTAAAAGTTTTTGACTTTTTAAGTTGACAGTAGGCAATAAAAGTATTGTTTAAATATGTAGCAAAAACAAAACGCGATATGAGAACATAAAAAAAACTAAAATTTCAAAACGTTTGAACAAATAATCCAGAAAAATTTGCTATTTTTATTTTTTAAAAAGTCAATATCTTCGGTTTCTTTGCACACATTTTGAGTGATATAGAGGTTTATTGACATATCATACGATTAATCAGCAATTTTTGCTCGTGTTAGTGACTTCTAATTAAATTAAATTTAGATTACGTTCTAGGTTTAAATAACAAACATTAAAAACTATTTTTTTTTTTAAATAAACTTTTATGCAAAAAAATATAAAATAAAAATTTTCTAATACAAAACGTTTTTTAAAAATTAATAAAAAATCTTTTTTTGTATAAATTTAAGATTTAAATAAAAAAAATTTCAATTTATATTTTATTAGAAACTTAGTTCAACCATCTTTTGAACTACTTTTATTCGTGGTTATTTTTAGAGACCTGTCAAAAGTTTTAAGACTTTGAGCTTTATATCTATAAATTTTATTTCAGAAAACACATTTAGGAGAGTAGCCCGATATGAATTTAATTTATTTTTACATTTATGGAACAATCTATTGTGGCTCAGTAAATTATCAACGATACAAAGTCCGCTATTTTTTGTTTCCAACTGCATTCCACTCTTTCCGGACAGCAATATATATATATATATATATATATATATATATATATATATATATATATATATATATATATATATATATATATATATATATATATATATATATATATATATATATATATATATATATATATATATATTATATATATATATATATATATATATATATATATATATATATATATATATATATATATATATATTTATATATATATATATATATATATATATATATATATATATATATATATATATATATATATATATATATATACATATATATATATTAATATAAATTCTCCGTTGCCTCTTTGAAATTTTTTTTTTAAAGTTAATAATAAAAAAATTTTTCCTAAAAAAAAAATTTATGAAAATATTTCATATTGGGGTAATCTAAATTAAATTTAAAATCATCATTCATAAATACTCTCATCTATGAAAAGTGAATTTAAAAGATCCCAATATCGGATAAATTGCATTTAAACAAAAACTGCAATAAAATGATTTATTAATCCAAGTTGGTAATAACAAATGGTAGTAAACAAGGCAATTTATTCAGTTAAATAATAAATAATTTTTAAAGTTTTATTGCATAATTAGAATCCAGTTTACATATTCAATAATTTATGCAAAACTAACTGCATAATTAACTGAGTATTTGTCTTTTACAAAGTTATTTGGCTATTGAATAAGATTCATATCAAGTGATTTGTGTCGTGTGCAAAATCTTATGCAATTTTTACTTATTTTATTTTTTTATAGTTACGCTCGAAAATGGCCATTTGGATATGGGTTGCTTTAATCGTATCAACACATGCTAAATACTCAGAGAATCAAAAAAATGAACTAAAAACTTTTATAAATGAGATTTCGATTGATTTAGCCGTTGATATAAAAGGTATTTTTACTCCTAAAGATGTAAGCAATCTTTTGACTAAACTCAACTTTAGAAATTGCAGCGAAAATGAAAAGTCTGAGTTTTGTAACTTGGTATGTATAAAATTTTATTATTGAACTTCTACCTTTTGAAGTTTCTTTAGTTTTTAAATATTAACTTTTTTCATAGTGTTATACGTATGAAGATTTTATGCAGTTTTTTGATAAAAGTTATTATAATCAAAACCTGACTAATCAAGAATTCATGAAAGTTCTCAGCGCTTGCATTTACTTATTAACTTCATTATCAAAAAATAGTGTCGAGTGCAAAAAATTCCGTTCCGTTGTTGTAAATGTTTCGTCATCATATGACAAGGAATTAAGAAAGAAGTATGGCGTTTATATGAGTGATAAATACTATATAAAAAATATTCTTCGTGACATCAATTCAACATTGGGGGTATTTCTTACCAATAAAGAGGTAAGGTTTCGTTATTACGCATTATGAGACGTTCTACAGTAGTTAAAACTTTGTTTTTTCTTATTGTCATTTTTTTATGTTTTTGTTAACGACGTAGTTAAGATTATTTTGCAGAATTACTTTTGTCTATATTTTAAGTTTAACTTATGTTTTAAGTATAAGGTGATAAAAGTAAAAGAGAAAGTTATTTTAGTTGACTTCAATATCCGCTCTAGGCTATTAGGTCATTGTTTCTCAGTACATAAAAAAAACGTGACATGAAACTCTCAGCATTAATAAAATTGATAGCCTATAAAATAATAAACTATCGCCTCATAAATGTTTATTTAAAAAGTATTGCATCATCATACTTATTTTGCATATAAATTTTTGCTATTCAATATCTAATCATTGTTCTTAAATACTCACAGCTAATAATTGATACAAAAACAAAATTTATATATATATATATATATATATATATATATATATATATATATATATATATATATATATATATATATATATATATATATATATATATATATATATATATATATATATATATATATATATATATATATATATATATATATATATATATATATATATATATATATATATATATATATACTATCATACTTTAATATTTCACTTCATATGTTTTGTATTCTATTATGGTATAATCTCATGCCTTTACCATGAAAATTATAAAAAGGGGGAGGGTTTCTTTTTGAAAAAAAAAGCAGTTCAAAATAGCAACTAAAAATCTTGCTAAATTTTATAATAAAACTTGCAAGAAATAAAGAGAATTTGAAAAAATTGAGGGAGGGGATTGATTGCATCCAACAACTCCCTCCCTCCACGTTATGGACATTAATATCATCATTGACATTTTATGACTTTTTTATATTCATTAAGATATTAATAGAATATATTTTACAAATATAAATATTTTAATCCTTTTTGTTATTTTATAATCCCTTTTATTTTTAGGTAGATTAAACCAGTGTTAGAAAAAACCCAAGGTTTTTTAAAAAAACCCAACCCTAATGGTTTTTTTTAGGTTTTATTGGGTTTTTTTGGATTTTATAGGTTTTTGGGGTTTTTTTAAAAACCGATCAAAATACCAAATTTTTATAATTGTATGTGTATAATAATTTTTTTTAAATTTCATAAATTCACCTCCCTATTGCTCCAATGACCACTTCAGTCAAGGGAGCAACTCATTTTTTAAAAATATTTTGTCTCAATTCTTAACATTACTTAACAATCCTTAACTATTATCTAATATTGATTGTATAATATTTTTATTATTATTGTTATTATTGTTACTAATAATATTCCTCTTCATCATCAGCTTATTATTATTATTGTTAATATTATTTCTATAATTATTATCAATACTATTATTATTGTTATTATGATCACTTTTATTGTAATGTTGCAGGTTTTTACTTTAGATTAGTGCTTGTACTATTTGTAAAAGTCCTTGAAATTTTACAACTTATTTCAGAATATATATTGAATTGAATTACCATTTTTACTAACAAACAACATTGACAACTCAAAATTTTTAAACAAAGGCGCTGTGCATTTTTTGCATTAGCTGTAGCATTTTTTTTTTGCCTGATAACTTTGATGATGATAATGATAATGATGATGATGATGATGATGATGATGATGATGATGATGATGATGATGATGATGATAATAATGATGATGATAATAAAAGTTTTAATAATTCTACAACTTTATTATTAGTGTTTTACTGATGATGATGTTTCAAAAGCTACAAGTCTTGCAAATATTGAGTTTGATAACTTTAATTCCATCAATGTATTCATCATTCTGCAGCTGATAAAGAAAAAATGCATTAAAAATGTGCTCTCACCACAGTTTTTTATAAATGAAATTTTCAGAGACTATGGAAATGAAACACATATGACACAGGAAGGCTTTAAAAATCTTTTAAAGAAATTAAAAATTGGAAAAGTAGCTGGTGTTGATGTGCACAGTAGAAAAAAGAGATCAATATCAAAAATATCTTTACCATTCAAAAATCGCAAAAGAAGAAGTTTGTCTTTTCAAAAAGTAAATTTAAATTTGTAATAATTTTATAATAAATACTTGGGTTTGGCTGACATATCCAATAAAATCCAACAAAAAAATTACTTTTTTAAAGGTTATGCATGTCTTATTTTGTTTTGACAACTTAAGCATTCAAAAATGTGCTTAAAAAAAAAATTTATAACTTATTTGAAATATATATATATATATATATATATATATATATATATATATATATATATATATATATATATATATATATATATATATATATATATATATATATATATATATATATATATATATATATATATATATTATATATATATATATATATGTATATATATATATCTTAAAGAAATTTTTAAAAAACTAAAATTCATTAAGAAAATAATATTTTATTATGTACATAATATACCTTTTTTAAATTTTTTTTATAAATTTTCATATATTATGCAAGAGTTTTAATTATTTTTGAAAAACAGACTGCTTGATTCACAAATTTTAACTCTTTAAAGTCTTTTATAAAATGAATCACCTCAAAAAAATGACTTTATTTACATAACTTTGTGTTCAACTTCATTTCTATTTTTTCTCAAAAAATTAATTTTATATACTCTACTAAGTTTACTAATAATTTTGTAAGATAATATTTTCTACCAGACAAGTGCCAAAAATACTAAGTTATTTAGTGCTCTTTTGTTTATATACATGCATATATATATATATATATATATATATATATATATATATATATATATATATATATATATATATATATATATATATATATATATATATATATATATATATATATATATATATATATATATATATGCAGCATGGAAAATAACGGGCGGTCAACAGTCAATGACCGCCCGAAATGACTGAAATTGCTGTTTTGACCTCCCAAAAAGAATTCTAGCCGGTCAAGGTTGACCGGATGAAAAATCAGAGTTAGTCTGAAAAATCAGAAAAATCTTTTGTTAAACCCAATTTTAAATTTTTTAGATTTCATAACACCGTAAAACTTTGATAAAGCGTCTAAAACAATTTTATTGCTTATATGCTACTTTAAGTAGAAATAATTAATAAAATTGCTTTTATTCACTTTGTTGGAACGAAGCGAATTAAAATTCGCATCGCTGCAACGTGAAATTCGTCATCGTTTATTAATACTCGCTAATGCTTCGTTGAGTAATATATATGGCGTAAACTATATATATTAATTTTTTTGCTTCAGTTATTGAGATCAGTTTTATTGAGTGTTTTTTTCCTTAACTGATTTAAGTTCTTATTTTATTATTTTAATAATAATATAATATACAATAATTGATGATTTTAGCTAAGCACTAAATTTATTTTTGCTCTCTCTATATCTTTTTATTTATTTTTCTCATAATTTTTTGTTGCAAAATGCATTTAACAAATGACTTTTTTTTTCTTCTTATTTTAAGTTTTATTTATTTATAGTCTATAAAATAATAAATTATTAAGAAAGAGCGGCACACCAGGCCGCTTTGTGATGAAAATGCAGTTTTTATATTTCAATTACGTTTATATTTCTGATGCTGGCGAAAAGAAAATTCGTATTTGAAATTTTCGAGGTTGTTTGAATTCCCGCATTTTAGGTCATTCAACACGCTTTGAGTTGTCTGTGTTGTCAAAGCATTCAACACGCTTTGACAACACAGTTGGTGAGGAAGTTTTTTCTTTCTGAGCAGTTTCGAAAAAACTGCGCTTTGAGTTGTTTTATGCGTCCACGTGGTTGAAGACTTTAGTTTAAAGACTCTGTTTGATTAAAGCAGAGTGAATAAGATAAAAAAGATAAAAAGAAAAGAAAAAAACTATAAAAACATTAGTTGATTTGGATTTGTCATCAGACGAAACCTTTAAAAGTTTAAAATCGTCTTCCGAAAAAACTTTAGATTATGAATCAGACAAAATGTATCTTTAAAAAAATATTTTTAAGTTACAAAAACTGTCTGAAAAGAAACATGCATTCGTTAATTTTAAATCAAGTCTTTATTTTATTTACATGTCATAAAATATAATTACTGAAATAAAAATTTTAACAAAGAAAAAAAAGAAATTTGACCGCCCAAAAAAAAAATTTGACCGTCAGTTTTATGTATTAGCCGGTCAGTTTGACCGCTCGCCTTTGATTTCTTATTTTCCATGCTGTATATGCATATATATATATATATATATATATATATATATATATATATATATATATATATATATATATATATATATATATATATATATATATATATATATGTATATATATATATATCAACTCGTTTCTCCGGGCAGCGGCCTTGTTCGTCAAGGTTCGTGTTTCGGAGTTATAGAGTTGAGAGAGGGTTATAGCCACAAAATAAGTAGCCTCCTTGTCTGTAGTGGCCTTCTCGGCCTTGAGGAGGTGAAGTAAAATAAAAAAAAAAAAAAAAAAAAAAAATATATATATATATATATATATATATATATATATATATACATATATATATATAATTATTTTATAAACATCAATAAATATGATTTTCTCTCGATACTAAATTTATTTTTTATTTTTTAAAAGAAATTTTCGCTGGATTGTTGTGACCAGCGTCTTCAGCTTAAAAGATTTTGTTTGTTTTTGTTTATATGTTATTTTTAAACGGCAATTTTATTATATGTCAATGAAATGGTTTCGTCTTTTTCTGACGTAAGTGCATTAGAAATGGTGTCCAGAATTTTGTTGACACATATTGTCCCTCATCTAAATTGATACCACTTTGTTGAGGGGCACATTGGTGGTACTGTATTTCAAGCGCCTCACGAACTTTCCTATCAAACTTTTTGTTATTGACTTTTAGAGTTCTGCAACTGTCCCAGTTAATTTCTTGTGCACAATGTTTCATGTGTGTGGCTAATGCTGATCTTTCTGTTTTATTTCCTATTGTACTGTTTTTGTGTTGTTGCATGCGTGTTTTTATTTGCACTTTTGTTTCACCAATATACTTTTTGTTACAATGGCACTTAATAAGGTAAACTCCTGGGTGGCTGTTCCTTTGTAGTTTGGATTTATTTCTTGAAGTTAATATTGCTTCTAGGTTTAAGTTTGATTTAAAGACCGTTTTATATCCTGCCTTCCTAAACACTTTACGCAATTTGGGAGACAATATTGGTACCCAAGGTAATGAAATTGTTGGATACGTACTGGTGATGTTGTCAATGTTTTTAGTAGTCACTAGAGGTTTTTTGTACTTTCGTTTTATTTCTTTTATGATTTTTATAAGATTGGAATATTTGTAACCATTTTCGACAAATATTTGAATAAGGAATTTCAGTTCATTTTCTATATGTTTCTGACTGCATACATTAAATATATATATATATATATATATATATTTTTTCTAATTTCAAAAATGGCAAGGTTTCTTTTGGTGAAGAATTTTATAGAGATTCTGAATCTGCAAAAAAAAAATTTTTTTAAATAATGTCTTGCTGGGTGGGTCAGCGTTGTTTTGAACGGGAAAATGACTAAAATATGACTAATTAACAGGGGGAAACTATAATTAAAAAAAAAAACTTTTTCGAAAATTTTTGATTAATAATTTTTATGTTGAATTTTAGGAAAATTTAATATTTGGTTCAAAAAGTCATAAAAACAAACACAGGAAAGGAGGTTTTGTAAAGTGTATTTTTACATATATCACGCACTTTTTTTATATTTTAGACAAAGAATGTTACGGTAAAAGTGTATTGTTTTTTTCCTGTTTTTATCAAACTACAATAAACTTAAAAATAAGTTTATTACTCATAATGAGTATTAAGCTTATTTTAAATAAATTTAATACCCAATATGCTGAATTTTAATAAAACTTTTCATTTAGTTAATTAAAAATCGTCAAAACGCTTTATTCAAAGTCGATTTTAGAAAATTGTATTTTCTTTTAACAACAGCTGTTAAAGTTGTAAATTGGAATTACATTACTTTTATTATATAATAACTTTTCACATCTACTTATAAATAAGTGACAAGTATGTCAATGAAATATATTTTTGATTATAAAAGTGATTAAATAAGATTATATGAAGAAAATTTGATTATATATAAACTAAAATAAATACTGAAAATTGTGGAACAAATTATGGCAACCTTTAACAAAAAGTTATTGATAAAGACAAGAAACATGAAAAAAACCTCCTTAAATGAATTCATTGGTACTGGAAAGGAGTTGTTACTCTCTGAACTTCCAACATATAGAGACACACTTCGATATGCAGTTCTATTAAGAGAACAGTGTGATAAAAACTCCAGAACTTTTTTAATAAAAGATATGGCAAAAAAGGTAGCATGTTCTGTTATTGTCCAATGGCAAAAAGCAAACGCTAATTTTAAAGCTCCTATTATTTATTCTGAAAAGAATATTGTGTACAAAATTATAAAAGCTTGGAACATTGCATTTTTAATATCTGTGAACAAAGAAAATAAAAAAGATAAGAAAGATTTTATATTAAAGCTCGATAAGTTGTAAGTGTCAATTTTCTTATTGTAAAGAATTTGGATGCAAAGTTGTTTGTAAACAACAAGCCCACATTACATGCAACTGCTCTAAGGAGTTTAAAATTCCTATTATATGCATTTTTTATATTAAAACTGAAAGAGATAAAGTTGTTGCTAGAGAATTGCTTCAAATATCTTCCAAAGATTTGCCTGAACACAGCAAACAAGTTAAAACATTACATAATCATTCTATTAAAGAAGCTTTTAAGAGAAAAAGGGAAGAGAGCATAACAACAAATAAAATTTTAAGCAATGATTTTTCAATGACTGAAGATGAACTCTCTTACGAAGAATTCAACAAAGAACCTTGTACTTCAAGTTATTCGAAAATAAAAAAGTCTAAATATAATACTAAAAGTATTCGAAATGTCGCAATAAATTAGGTAAGGCCTTAATAAATTAGGTAAGGCCTTAGGTAAAATATGTTTTGTTATTTTAAATTAAAAAGAAATTTCTCTTCATTAAAATATAACTAAAAATGTTTATATTTGCAGATACGGAGTTTCTTCTAGAGCTGCTGCAGCTTTGACGACAGCTGCCTGGATTGATGCTGGATTAAATTCAGAGAAAGATACACAGTTTATTGTCGATCATCAAAAAGTTGTAAGAGCTCAAGCTAAAATCATGATTGAATTAAAAAATGAAACTTTAAAATCCATAGACAATGGGAATATCAATTGTATTTTATTTGATAGTAGAAAAGACGTTACAAAAGTAAAATTAGAAGTAGAAGGATCCAGTAACTTTTTTCCCGGATCTATTAAAGAAGAACATTACACTACATGCATGGAACCAGGTGGCAAATTTTTGTTTCATTTTACACCAAAAAAATCAACTGAAGAAGAAAAACATGCCGAAATAGTAGCCAACCATTAAGTTGAATGGATGATTCAACATGGTGTTGACAAATCAATACAAGCATTGGGCGGTGATTCAACAAATGTGAATACTGGATGGGAAGGAGGTGTCATACAGTTTGTAGAATTAAAACTTAATAAAAGGTTGAACTGGCTAATATGCGCTCTTAATACTAATGAACTACCACTCAGAGATCTAATAGTTGAATTAGACGGAAAAACACTTTCAAACAATAAATGGTCTGGTGAATTAGGAAAACTGCTGGATACGGTAACAGATCTGGATGCAAACAAAAACTTTGAAAAAATTACTTCAGGTGAACCACTTATTGTTTTGCCAGGCAAAATACTTAAGGACCTTTCGACTGATCAGGCTTACGGGTACAGAATTGTAACAGCAATAAGATCTGGAGTGTTACCAGAAAATTTAATAAACCTTGAAATAGGACCTGTTTCTCATTCCAGATGGCTCACTACAGCCAACCGTTTTTGTAGATTGTGGGTTTCAATTCATTTTCTAACAAGAAAAAACTATAGAAATCTACATTTAATTATTGAATTTATAGTTGGTGTGTATTTTCCTTGCTGGTTTCAAATAAAGGTAAAACATTCCTGGTTAGATGGACCTCGCCATATTTTATTCCAATTGAAACAACTAAGATATCAAAAAAAAGAGGTTATTGAAATAGTAATGAAGGCTATAATAAGATCTGCATGGTTTGCATTTAGTGAATGTATTATTCAGACTCTTTTGTGTTCTAAAGATGAAGAGGAACGAAAGTTCGGAGTGCAAAAGGTGCTAGAGATCAGAGGTGTAGGAGATGATAACACCCAGTTTGGAGATAATTCAGTAAGAATTCGCAAAACCCCATGCATAAATACTGATGCTGATAATTTGACCAATCTAATTGAGTGGAAAGATTCAATATACGAACCACTACTTACCACAAGCCTCACAGCCCATGAATTCAGAAAATTTTTTCACAAGCCTATGGTTGTTCCAGAATGGCCATGCCATTCCCAATCTGTCGAATGTTGTGTTAAACAGGTTTCTATTTTATACAATTACGAGACTATAATAACTCATTTAAAATCTTTTAATAACTAAACTATTTAAATGTTTAATATAGGTTACAGAGGCTTGTGCCAAAATATATTCCCACGAGAAGCGAGAAGGATATATATGAGCACAAGAAATCAGTAGGGGTTTTATGAGCAAAAACAATGCTAAATATAACTTAGTTGGACTCACAAATTTTAAATAAAATTTATAAATTATTTATTGTTAATTATATTTAAATTTTAATAAAGCACATTTAGCATTATATAATATATATTATAAATATATTAGTATATAATATACTGTTTATTATAACAAAATTGTTTGACTTATTATTAGTTTAAGAAAAGTCAGTGCACCCCCTACGGTATCATTCTGTCTAAAACACGAAAATATTGAAACTTTTTCTTAAAACAACCTTCATAAAAGCCCCCATTATATGTTTATTTTTTTGACTTTTTAACAAAGTATGACATTTTTATATAGTTCAACATAATTTGTATTGAGTTTATCAAATATTTAATAAGAGTTTTTTTTTTTTTATTTATAATTTTTTTTTTCATATTTTAGTCATTTTCTCGTTGAAAACTAAACGTTCCCTCCAGCAAGACATCTTTTATTTTTTTATTTTTTTTCAGATTCAGATTTCCCATAAAATTCATCACAAAATAGAACTCCCCTTACTTTTAAAGTTTGATAAAAAAAGGAAAAAAGCAATACACTTTACCGTAACATTCTTTGTCTAAAATATAAAAAAAGTGCGTGATATATGTAAAAATACACTTCACAAAAACTCCTTTTCTGTGTTTGTTTTATGACTTTTTGAACCAAATATTAAATTTTCCTAAAATTCAACATAAAAACTATTAATCAAAAATTTTCGAAAAAGTTTTTTTTTTTTAAATTATAGTTTCCCCCTGTTAATTTGTCATATTTTAGTCATTTTCCCGTTCAAAACAACGCTGACCCATCCAGCAAGACATTATTTAATTTTTTTTTTTTGCAGATTCAGAATCTCTATAAAATTCTTCACCAAAAGAAACCTTGCTGTTTTTGAAATATATATATATAAGCAACATGGTACTATTAGTACTTTGATATTTACAGCTGTTGATTGAATCAGCCTCTCTGAGAGCATCCACAGAGTTCGGGAAACCTGACTACCAGCTGGCCTCAGAACCATAAAACTGAGTTTTAGAGCTGTACCCTCATTTTGAGATAATAGAATGAGTTGAGAAATATATATATATATATATATATATATATATATATATATATATATATATATATATATATATATATATATATATATATATATATATATATATATATATACATATATATATATATATATATATATATATATATATATATATATATATATATATATATATATATATACATATATATATATATATATATATATATATATATATATATATATATATATATATATATATATATATATATATACATATATATATATATATATATATATATATATATATATTTATATATATTCAACCAGGATTATCAGGTTTATCCTGCTACTGGTTACAGGTAACCCAGTACAATCTGCCTTATGTCCTGCTGCTTGAAGGATATGCCTTTTTAGGCAAAGGCTAGGAGATGCAAACTCTGACATAAATAACCCCTGGCTTGGGGCTCTTGGTTGAGTAAAGGCTAGAGATGGTGTCTCGATAAAAATACTCATTTTGGGCAGATGTTAAATGCATCTGGCTGCTGTCTTTTAGAAGGCCTCCTTGGCAAAGACTTAAGGGATAAACAGATTCTATCTTTTGACCAGCCTTGCACCCCTTCTCCATCTATTAGGCTGGCGCAGATATATTTTTAATACATTGTTTCCAGTTTAGGATGTTGATTGCTGGATTTTCTTGACTCGATGCATGGGTTTTGCTTGTGTCTCTGTTTTTATGACTAGGCAACTCATTCTATTATCTCCAAATGAGGGTACAGCTCTAAAACACAGTTTTATGGTTCTGAGGCCGGCTGGTAGTCAGGTTTCCCGCAATCTTTGGTTGCTCTCAAAAAATCACAGTCATCACCAATTTCGCTAAACCTATCATTCACCAATTTTTGTGTACTTGGAAGTAACTTTTCTTCTGTTGAGTCTTGTCTCTTGCAAAGTTCACCAGACCTACTTGCTATTTGTGAGACTAATTTGAGTTCAGCTGTCTCACCTTGTGATCTTAGTGCTAATGGTTATCTTCCTTTAATTCGTAAAGACTCCAATAGTCACATGCTTGGCCTAGGCCTTTACATTTGTAAAAATTCACCTATTTGTTGGAAAACTAGGTTTGAATCCACAGATTACTCTTTTATGTGCTTTCATTTAGCACTTTTCACTCTATCACCTTTGTGATAACGTGAAGTGGTGCTTCTGATCATGGTTTGGTCTCTCTAAAACTATTATTTCATTCTTCTTTTCCGTCAGTATCCCCCTATCATTGTACATCTTACAACTACCTTAAAGCTGACTGGGACTCTTTCCGTGATTTTCTTCGTGATGGCCCCTATGTAGAAATCTTTTGTCTTCTTGTTGACAAATGTGCTTCTTACATAACATTGTGGATTCAGGCTGGCATGGAATCCTTTATTCCCTCTTGACAATACCAGGTCAAGCCTCACTCTTCTACATTGTTTTCCTCACATTCTGCTGCTGCAATTGCCAATCAAAACCATTACTTCTATATCTATCAGCAAAACATTTCTCCAGAAAACAGACATCTGTTTATTACTGCTAGGAACCATTGTAAAAAGGTTTTGTCTTACGCCAAAGCCAGCTATTCTCAGATCATGAAGTCTTGTATTTCATCACAAAAATTAGGCTCTTGTGACTTCTGGAGAATCTTTATCAGTATCAATAATAAGAGCAAGTCTGTAATTCTACCTCTTTTGTATGGTTCAGACGTTGTCACCTCAGCTAAAGACAAAGCTGAATTGTTTGCCAAGAACTTTTCATCAATATCATCTCTTGACTCCACTAGTTGCGTTCTACCTGATATAGCCGTCATACAGGTTGATCAACTGCTCGACATCTGTATCACTCCAGCTTCTGTATCTTAAGTGATTTCCTGCTTAGACTCTTCTACAGCTTGCGACCTGGACAACATACCTGTTATAGTCTTGCAGAAGTTTTTTTCGGAGTTTTTGTCTATCCTTTCAAAACTATTTAACAAATGATTTTCAGAGTCTAGTTTTCCTAGCCTGCTGGAAAGCAGCATCTGTTATCCCTATTTTTAACAATTCTGGAGAGCGATCCGATTCGTCTAACTACCGTCCCATTAGTCTTCTTCCTATCATGATTAAGATTTTTGAATCTTTAATTAACAAACACTTAATTTCTCATCTCGAATCTCATAACCTACTTTCTGATCATCAATATGGATTTCGATCCTCTTGTCTACGGCTGATTTGCTATCAGTAATAACCGATAGGTTTTATCGCGCATTAGATAAAGGGGGAGAGGTTAAAGCCATCGCTCTTGACATTTCTAAAGCGTTTGATAAAGTTTGGTATGCTGGTCTTCTCCATAAGCTTTCTTCTAACGGTGTATCTGGAAACATCTTTAAGATTATTGAATCCTTTCTTTCCAATCGTAGTATAAAGGTTGTCTTTGATGGACAGCAATCTTCTTTATATTCTGTAACCTCAGGGGTTCCTCAAGGTTTAATCCTTGTCCCTATACTCTTTTTAATTTACACAAACGATCTTCCAGATATTTTCACATATAAGGTGGCATTGTTCGCTGATGATACTACCATATATTCTTGTCACGATAAGAAGCCAACTCCCGCTAATTTCTTGCAGGGGGCATCTGAGCTTGAAAAGGATCTCACTTCTGCTACAGCATGGGGCTCACAGTGGCTGGTGAACTTTAATTCAGATAAATTTCAATTTTTTTTAGTCAATCGTTTTCGCAATAATTTAGACCTTTCTATATTTATGAACGGTAATGTACTCAATGAGTCTCCTACCCTTCATCTTATCATAGGATTAACTCTTACTTCTGATCTTTCTTGGAAACCTTATATCAAATCCGTTGCAAAATTAGCATCTGCCATAGTCGCTTCTCTTTATTGAGCTCGTCACTTTCTTTCTCTGGATTCTATTTTCTATCTCTATAAATCTCAAATCCGGCCTTGTATGGAATACTATTGCCATATCTGGGGTGGATCTTCTAATGATGCCCTTTCTCTCTAAGACAAGGTGCAAAAACGCATTATAAACATAGTTGGACCTGCTCTTGCTGCCTACCTTCAACCTCTGTCACATCGTCGTAATGTTGCTTTTTTATTTGTTTTCTACAAATACTATAATGGGCACTGCTTTAAAGAGCTAGCGTCTTTTGTGCCATCTACTAAAATTCCTTTTCGTATTACTCGTCATTCAATTAAGTCTCATCCTTTTTCTGTTACTGTTCCTAAGTGCTCCAAAAACTCTTATTCGTCTAGTTTTTTTCTTTGAACATCAGTTCTTTGGAATTCGCTTCCTTCATCTTGCTTTCCTGATTCATATAATTTGAAATCTTTTAAGTTGTCTGTCAATCGTTATCTTGTTCTACAATCTTTATCTTTTCTCTTCCAGTTACTTCCAACACTAATTAGTGGTTGTTTTGAGCTTTGTTGGAAGCGAAGATGATAAAAAAAAAAATAATATATATATATATATATATATATATATATATATATATATATATATATATATATATATATATATATATATATATATATATATATATATATATATATATATATATGTATATATATATATATATATATGTATCTTCTGGCAGAAGCTGCATATAAGTTTATATCAATTTATAATAAAAGTTATTATATGATAAACAGGGGCGGATCTAGCATTATAAATGGGTGATGCAAAATTTTTTTATTAACGTCTTGTCCCCCCTCCCCTCCCCCCCTCCCCCCCTCCCGCAACTTTTTTAGGGTTTAAGTATAGTCAGTATAAAAAGTGGAAAAACATTATAAGGCGTAGCGAGGGTGTGGCAGACACGCCCCAGGCAGCTTTTTTTTTGAATGGCGTCGCTGTTTATATCATTGAATAATAATTAAATTTTGTATTGCTTTTGCAGTATACATTTTTAGCAGAAATTTTTACCAATGTTGCCTTGGCTATTTTGTTCATAAATTAGACATGTAATTTTAAGTCTAATTTACTTAACAAAGTGCACCAACGAGAAGGTAAGCCATAGGACTTTGCACTTCATCTGTATGCTGTCATTTTGCCCAAGGTTAGCCCTCCATTTCTGGATTCTTTCCTTTTCTTGAGAGGCACGTAGTGTAAAGTAATGTTGCCTAAGGTTGGCCCTCCACTTCTGGATTCTTTTCTTTTCTTGATAGGCACGTCATGTAAAGTAATGTTGCCTAAGGTTAGCCCTCCGTTTCTGGATTCTTTCCTTTTCTTGATAGGCACGTCATGTAAAGTAATATTAGGTTATTTATTAAGGTTAAGTTATATTAGGTTAAGTAACTAGAAATATAATAATAAAGGTTAGTCCTCCATTTATGGATTTTATCTTTATTTTATTTTATATTATTAATCTTATATTATATTATATTATTAATCTTGCCTAAGGTTAGCCCTCCATATCTGGATTCTTTTTTTTTTTAATTTTAAACTGTTTTTTGTTATAATAATTTTTGTTATATTTTTTTATTTAAGTTCTATATTTTATATATATATATATATATATATATATATATATATATATATATATATATATATATATATATATATATATATATATATATATATATATATATATATATATATATATATATATATATATATATATATATATACAAACACACACACACACACACACACACACACACAATATTAGTAAAAATCAAATTAGAAAAAAGTAAAATAAAAGTTAGTACACTACGAAATAAAAGCTAAGTCTAAGCGTCTTTCACCTGATTTTGAAAAAATGTCAATAACTCTTTCAACATCTGGAAAAATTTCTTGATGTATGGACATTAATGCTAAAGAGTTAAAGCGAGACTCAATCATATTACTTCTGGAGTATGTTTTTTGCCTATGTATAACTGAAATACTTCTTTCACATTCACAAGTTGTTATTGGAATTGTTCCTAAAATTATAAATGCTGTCCTTATATTTGGAAAACCTCTCATGTCAATGGACTTTAAAGTACCAGCAACAGTTGAAGGAATATTTGACTGGTTTTTCCAAAATAATTCCCATAAATCTAACTCAGCATGTATTGAAGTAAAATGAGGCATATCAGATGAATAGAAATTTAAAAATTCATAAAAATCAGATTTCCATGGTTTTTTAACTTGTATTCTGGATAGTACAGTTGAAGGAACTGCTGCTAGACCTTTATAAACAAACATGCCATTTTCTGGAAACCTATTATCTAGCTCATTAATAAGATGTTCAATTAATGGAGAAGTAATGCTATGTTTAAAATAGTCACAAACTGTATTTGTTGGATAATTATCCCGGTAAACCTGGACATTACACAATCTAGGTCTTACTTCTTGTATATCAAGAGTTTTGGCCAAACTAAGAGCGATAGCCTACCATTCAGTGTGATATATATCAATTTTATTTTTAATATCTAATAACAGATTTTTTAGATTAGTTATTTCAAAACACTGCTGGGATATGTCAAAAGATTTAGTTTGAAGAGTTACAGTAATTGCATAAAAAAAATCCATTAATTGTTTTGTAATAACTAAACTTACAATAAAAGAGAAATCTGTTAATAATCTTAAAAAAGAATAGGATTTGGAAGCAGTTTCACTGTTATATTCCTTTGACTCATTTAACCCCATCTCCTCTAAAGCATGAATAATAGGTATAAAATTATCAAAAAAAACATCAACACCTCTCAGCTTTTGAACCCATCTTGTTCGACAAGTATCCATTATTTTTTCTTGATTTGGACTTAAATATTTTTTGAGACAGTTACTACGTTTAGGAGATAAGTTAAAAAAATAAGAAATTTCTTTTACTTGGCCAAGAAGATTTTTTACTTTTTGAACTTGGCATGCAGCTGCTACTACTAAACTAAGTCTATGGCTTGCACAATGAACAAATATAGCTTTATGATTAAGAGCTTTTATTCGAGAAGCAACTCCTTTATACTCACCTGCCATACAACCTGCACTGTCATACCCTTGGCCTCTACAGTTTTGAATATCAAGTCCAAACTCTTGAAGTGCATTAAGTACATTTAGAGATAGACTAAGACCAGATGTACCCGTCTTGCAATCAATAAATCTTAAGAAATCCTCGCAAATCTCATTATTTGAATTTACATACCTTTAAACAAGTGACATTTGTTCAGTATTTGAACAGTCAACTGCTTCATCACAAAGAATTGAAAAAAAAATTGAATGCTTGACATTTTTTAATAAAACTTCCTCAATTGCTTTCCCACAAGAATCAATAAGTTGGTTTTGGGTAGTTTTTGATATATAGGTTGCATTTTTTGGACTTGAAGAAAGATGATTAGCTAATACTTGATCACCAGCATCAACATGAAAATTTAAAAGCTCTATGAAGTTACCAACTCCAACTTTTTGTGTAGAAGATTCCCCAATATCAGGATGATATTTGCTATCATCACGATGTCCACGAAATGCTAGATCGTTTCTACCAAGAAATATTATTGTTTTAATTATTGGAACTAATTTTTTTTGGTTATCAGAAAGAAGTTTCAAACGAGAATTATTTAAATCAACCTCAATAACATTACTTTTGGAATTGCAATGTGAAAGCAATGCATTAAATGAAAGCATAGATTTTTTATGTAAAACACAATTTTCCTCATGTTTTCTATAATCACGAACAGCATTACCCCACTCTTGATGGAGCTTGAAAACTAAATTTAATATTCCAGACTTATTTGGAATACTAGCACCTAGCAAAGTACAAGGAAGACAGTAAGCTCCATCTTCTTTGCTAGAATAAGCTAACCAAGAAAACTGGCTGAGCCATTCAAATTTAAATGATCTTTTTGTATTAAAAGATATTGGAAAAACAAACATAGAATTAGGACAAAATACTTTGTTTACCATATCTAACAAAATAGAATCATCTTTGCCAGCAATTAAAAGTTTACCTCGAACAAGATATGTTGAAACATCATACAAAGAATTTAATTCATTATTTGAAGGAATAATATCTGAGTTGGAGTCTAATGACTTAACTATTTTTGAATCTACAGAAGGTTCAAAAGGAAACTCTATGAAAGCATTGTCTTTTTTAAAGTTAATTTTAGATTGAATTTTGACATGTTTTGCAGAATCAAGTTGTTTTTTTTTATTTGTTTCAGTTTTAGGACTAAAAAAGTGTAAAGGATAAGTAGCATCGTTTTTTATAGCCAAATTCTTATTATTACTAGAAATTAGTTTAGGCTTTTTAATAATTGGTACAAAATGGTTTGGTGTCCAGTTATTATTATTTTGCATCACTGACATAATATCAGTATTACACCATAAAATATTTAAAACATTTTGATCTTGATTTTTAATTGAACGAAATGGAAAAATAATTGTATTAAAAAGTTTTTTGAATTTTTCTAAGCTAAAATCAGGATAAATTAATTTAATAGGAATATTTAAAACTGATGACAAAGCAATTAGACATAAAAATGAAGAAAACTTGTTAGCTCGGCAGTTGATCAATGCTTCCATGATTATAATTTCAGAAGCTGATTCACTGTTAATTAATTTAAATTGATCTTAACATTCAAAAGAAACTCAGGCTACTAGAACACTGGAAAGATTAGAAAAATTATTGTTTTCAACCTGTTTAACAAAAAGGGAGTACCTCGCATAGTAGGAAGCTTTTTCAAACAATTCAATCGAAGTTAGAAGCCTCAATACATTAACTGTCTTCAGAGACGAATTGCTTAAAAGAGAAGCTGAACTGTAGAGGCAATTTCCATCTTCAGATGACCTTAAATAAAATAAAAAGTATACTAAAACAAGCTCAGTTTATATTAAATACTAGCTGGAAATATAAAATACCATTAACTTTAATAATAGGGTTTTACCTTAAAGCAACATAATCTTTAGTATCTTCTTGCTTTGGGATAAAATGATCCATTTCAGTATTTTCAGAAGACTGGCTATGTGGCTGAACTGGACTCTTATTATTTAAAACTTTCAATTCTTCAGTCAACTGGTTTTTATATTTGCGAATATTTGGCAAATGTCTAGCCTTAATTGCATTTGAGACTAAAAAATTCATTTCTTTTTTAAACTTTAGTTTACAAGCAAAGTCCAACGACGAAAATTACGAGCGAAGAACGTTTATCAGGTGGCATATCAGAATTTTGTAAAATTTGAACGATTTGGAGCAACTGATGCAATTGTTCTAAACTTTCTACAAATTTGATTGGTTATAAATAACATTTCTTATCTTTTTTGTAAAGTTTTTTGCGGAAGTTTTGTAGCAACTGATGCAATTGTTATTTTATTAATTAGTGATTGGTTTAAACTGTTTTTTAACCAATCATTAATGATTTAGAGTACAATTGCATCAGTTGCTACAAAGTGATCGGAAAAATTTGTGAGAAAGTGCAAATATAATTGGTTAAACCGTACTTTTTTTTTTTAAACCAATCACATTTGTATTTAATAAAGAACAATTGCATCAGTTGCTCCAAAACGCAGGAATTTTGTATAAGTAACAAATAAGTAACTATAGAGATAAAATAAATTCAAGTTTAAATGAATTTTTTTCGAGTTTAAATCAAGTATTTTATTTTTTGTGAATGCCAGATTTCAATTTCTACTTTTACTTTTTATTAAGAAAAAAAAGTGAAAAAGAGATACACTTAAATTTAGCGTTGAAAAAAGACTGATGCATGCGCATCATTCGCAACACCCTGGATCCGCCCCTGATAAAAAAACTTTTTTTGAGTTATCTTAAATTTATTAAGTGTATATTAGTGAACAATTTAAAAAATGCCTAAATTAAGAACAAATTATGCACAGGGCTGCAGAGAGGAAGAGAAAAAAGGAGCTTTGAGTGCCAAGATATTTGAGGTGCCAGAAGGCTAAAGACAAAAAAAAATCATAATGAGATTTAAATTCAAAAAAGTAATAAATTTTTATTTATTGATGAGGCATAAAATAAATTTACTTGGTGATGGGCATAGCAATTGACTTGCATTGTTTATATTACAAAGAACGTTGAATGAAATTAAAAGATTGATTAAAACCAAGTTAAAAACGTTGTTGTGTTTCCGCTTTCTCTTCAAACTCAGCATATAATTAAAAAAAATTACCTTTCTAAAATTTCAACAATCAAAGGTTGTAAGAATACTTTTAAAAGAGTTTATTGAAGAAACAAGAATTACAACCTGCACTAATTTATTTTAATGGTTTGCAACATGGTTTTTAAAAAGTGCTGATGTTGTGGGTACCAAGAACGTCAGCACTTTTTTAAAAACCATGTTACAAAACCATTGGAATAATCTAGCCCAAGGTGTAATTCTTGTACTTACCGTAAACTCTTTTAAAAGTATTTTTATGATACTATTTTAGCTGCAGCAATGTCAATGTCGCATGGTAGCCTGATGTTGCTTTCTTTCATCAATAATAAATTTTCTATGTATAAGTTTCTTTGATTATTGTAATAAATTAATGAAAATCTAAGACAGCTTTGTTTTTAGCTGCAGTCCCACAAGATGGAATCTTGCTTTGCAAGCATTCGGACACCAGATGTTTAGCTGAGATTGCTGCTATAAAATTATTTCTGAAATGACTGTTGCTCTAAAGCTCTTAGCGATGAAACAGAATTTTTTGAAAAGCAAATGATGATAGCACAATCGTAATAAACTTGAATATACAGTTTTTTCCATGAAGTCCCTTGAACATAATCTTTAACGCTGCGCTTTATCATTTCAACCAACAAATTCAATTGGGATTGTAAAAACTATTTCAGTAAGATTCTCATTCATCTGGGTAAAATATCAAGAACCGGTAAAAATTAAAGATTGAAATGAAAGATATTTTACATCTTAATAGTCTTTTGGAAATACTATAGGCTTTTGCAACTAAATACACAAAAGGTCTATAGTAGACCGATTCAAAAAATTTTTTTATAGTTAAGTGGCATGACGTTTAAATGTTGTTAATTGATGAAAAAAATAAATCTATAAAATTTCAAAGCATTATTCCAACACTTAGTAACAGCTCAATTAGCTTTACATTTTAACGGGGTTCTCAATTAACTTTACTTTTCCTCGTATTTAAAAAAGTCAACCTGGTACTCAAATAAAATATATATTTCAAAAATAATAATCTTTTTATAAAAAGTTTTTTTTTATCATTAACATTTTTTTAAAAAAATGTTAATGATAAATGCACTTTTTATTTCTAGATAAAAAATCATAGTTTTTATGCAATTAAATCTAAAATGATAATAGTAGAATGAAATGATTTTTTTTTTAAATTTTTTTACATAATTTTGCTACTTTTAAGACCCAATATGACATACTTTTGAAAAACCTTTCTTTTTTTTAAAATAATAGAGACCTGTTAAAATTTAGCAGTCCCTAAAACAATCTATTTTAGCTTTCAAATTTTAACTAATTTTCCTGACCATAAACCACATCAAATCAAAGGATAGCCCAATTAAAGTTCAAAAATTTTTTTTTTATATGCAATTCTGAAATGGTCTAGTATATAACCTTTTTTCCAATCTATGTTGTATTGTAGTTTATTCTGTCATCCGGTTATTTGCCTTACTGATGTCCTCATAATAAAATATAATGTCAAAATGTAAAAAGTTATAAATAAAAATAAAAACATTTTATAAAGATGTTCCATATATTGGACCCATATATACCATAAAAAAAATCCATTGGTAATATAAAAATTTTAATTTCAGAAAAAAAGAAAAAGCTCTTCAAAATAGCCACGAACATCTACTATCAAATTTATTTTTGTTTAAATGTTTGTCTTGTTTATTTCGTTGTGTTAGCATGAGTAACTCATTTTTAAATAGTTTTCAAATTTTTCCACCAATAAATATTTTTTCATAAATATTTTGTTTTCATATTGACAACTCATCCTGTTAAAATATATTTCAATTTCATTAGATTTTTTAATAACAAACTGCAAAAAAACCTCTTGCCTGCTTTTTTTTTCAAATCATATTAAAATAAATTTAAAATTGTTAGCGTGAGGATAATTGGTAGAGTAGAGCTGATCTAACATATCTAAAGCATTAAATATTTGTGGCTGAACTTTATCGCATTTGTACATCATATGGACAATATTTTAAGTTTTTATTTAACACTGTGGACAAAGTTTGTCTTTTCTAATCTTAAATTCAAACATCTTATTGTTGCTTGTTTGCTTATTGTTTATTGTTTTCGTTTATTGTTTTCGTTTATTGTTTTCGTTGATGGGCAATATAAAAATGTGCTGTTTTAAAGAGAATTTTACTAGTTTATTATTGTTGTTTGTTTTATGGAGATTTAGTAAAAAATGTTTCCAATCTTTTTCATATAAATTTTTCATGCTTTCAAAAGGTGCTTTCCAATTATAAAATATATATTTTAGTTTGTTTATTGGTTTATTTAATAAGTTACATAAAGTTACAACTGTTAGACTTTTATATTCGTACTTTGTTTTTCTTTTGTCTATATAAAAAGAAACTCTTATAATCATATCTTTGGAATTTCGTTAAAATTTGTAATATTTTCTAACTTCAAGTCAAGTCTATGATTTTATTGTGTAAAAAACCTAGCTGAAATGTATTTGTAACATTGGCTACTACTTCAATCTTGTTTTTTACATATGTTTTGTTTGGAGTTACAAACTTTTTAAGGAACTTTTTAATCATTGTGTTAAAAAGAAGAGTTTGTTTCAAAAATTTCTGTTTTATTTTATGCCAATTGACTAATAGCTGAGAGTAAAAAAGGGGTAACAAATTGGTCTGAGTAGGGATAGTTTCAAAAATGTATTTGCATTTGGTTCGCATTTCTATAGTGGTTTAGTATGTGAACCATTGCATTCTTCTAAAGCCCATCTATATTTTCATTGTAAAATTTGCTTACCCAAGTTTTAAGTTTGTTGCTTTGACAGCTTTGACAGCTTTTTGTTGATTAAGCAGTTAATTCTTGTGCCACCGTTTTTTATTTTTTTTGTATTTTTTTTCTTCTTAAGTTTACATAATTTACCTCACCAAAAAAAGTATTTTGCTTTAATTTTGGTCAAAATTCTTTTGTTTGAATGTAGTGCTACATTTTCCAATCTATATGCATTCTAATCTATATTTTACATCTGT
Organism: Hydra vulgaris; assembly: GCF_022113875.1. Classification (NCBI taxonomy): domain Eukaryota; kingdom Metazoa; phylum Cnidaria; class Hydrozoa; order Anthoathecata; family Hydridae; genus Hydra; species Hydra vulgaris. The sequence goes on from NC_061162.1 coordinate 3,321,051, forward strand.
GCTACATTTTCCAATCTATATGTATTCTTATAGGGGTGCCTAATTGCTGCTATGCCCCAGGTGTCATGAAAGCTCTCTGTGGCCCTGATCATGCCTGTACATTCTTCTGATAACCAATCATTGACATTTTTCGGAAGTATTGTTTTTGAAAAGTAATATTTTTAAGATAAATTTGTTTGTATTTTAATACAAAAAATTTATATTAAAATACATTACAAAATTTAAAATTCATTTTATATTTTAAATATTATATTTAAAGCGCCAAAATATTTTTTTCATCCACCTTCAAAATGTCTAGTGCTGAGCCTGTATATATATATGCATATCATAAAAAGATATAGACTTGCATAATGGTTCTTAAGGAAATTACAACTTATGTAAAAAATCTTATGAGAGTTTTAGTAAAATTATCAAATATCATTAAAAAAAAATAATTAATGAGCAATAAGTTAGTTATAATTTTTTAAGCTTTATATATTTTCACACGTTTGTATTGTTTTATAGAATCTAAACATAACTTATGTACTACTTCATAATTTATTAAAATTGTTTTCAAGTTCGTGATATTTATTCTAATACTAAATTTATAGTGTTTCTCTGCAGAAGATATTTTTGAAATTTTCAATATTAATGAGACAACCATTTCGAAAGAAAGTTTTCAACAGATATGTCCATCATTGATTCAGCAAGTTGTTAGTGGATATTGTATAGATTCTATAGAAACACAAAAACACTCTGAAAGTACTTGGAAATGTAGGTTTAGTTTAACTATGCTATTTATTTTTATTTATGTTATTAACTATAAACCAAAGTACTTGTTTGTTTCTCTTTTTCAAAATAATACAATTATTTGATTGATCAAAACAAGTAGTACTATTTTATTATTAAATTATTCTATTTTTGTGTCACAAAATGACATTTTTCTTATTTAGTGAATTAATTTCTATTGCTCTGATTAGATAATAACTCCAGCCTTGGTTGGTGATATGCACTGAAACCTACCAGCAGATGGTTGATATAGCAATTTTCTTTAGCACTTTAGTACACACAGCAAGCCTTCACAGGATAGATGTGCTGTGTGTACTAAAGCCCTGAAAATTATCATTTGCTGGTGGGTCGCACGAATAAACTCTCTTGTGGGTCGAAAATAAACTCTCTTGTTCACAATTTGGAGAATCTGACAAAAGCGGAGAGTGTAGCAATTAGGCAATGACAGAGCCAGGCAATTTTGTAATGGAGGGTCATTTTTAGATTTTTTTGATTTGGCCAGACTGTCTATTAGGGGTTTGATTTTTAAGGTATGATAATTTGTAACCTGACAAGACCATAATTTAAAGTTTGCGTTACACCAATTTTATTAAAATTTCATGTTACTTTTAAACAGCCTCACTAAATAACTTAGGTTTTCAAAGAACTTAGGTTTTCAAAGAATATATAGCTTTTAAAAACAAAATGACATGAATATCTAAAGAGGAGGGGGGGGATCCGTGTATATTATGCCCTTCCCTTCTTTTCTTCTCCCTAATGGATCTGCCATTGCAATGGAGGTAGTAAATACATTGATATTTAAACATTTTTATTAAAGGCTTACTAAAATTATTATTGACAATAAAATCTTGTTACATTTATAGATAAATATTTTACAAATAAATTGCAATTAGTTTTCTCACTTCCTTGTAAATCAATAAAAAATGTAAAGTCTAGCAAAAACATTTGAAAAAAATGAATTTAAAAATTATTCATAGTTCTAGCCAGGCTTGTGGAGCTGACTTTTTTTTTTTTAGGGCTCGGCTCCAGCTCCGGCTCCTAAGAAATATCCAGTTCCAGCTCGGCTCCTGGCTTCTTAACTTTATGAAAAAAAATCGCAAGTTTAAAATTTTTTTATCACAATTCACCTCCTCAAGGACGAGACGGCTACTACAGACGAGGAGGCTACTTATTTGTGGCTATAACCCTCTCTCAACTCTATAACTCCGAAACACGAACCTTGACGAACAAGGCCGCAGCGCGGAGAAACAAGTTGAGCGCGGTACTACCAGGGACGTGGTGGGAATCCAACTCGGAACCACTCGTTTATGAAGCGAGCGCTCTACCACTACATCACTACCGCATTTGCCAACCCAAAACTATACCAATTACAGCAATTTATTTTTAACCAACTCTCATGATTACAAGGTTATTGTATTACTATCACTACTCTACTACAGGATATTACATTTGAAAAATTTATTTAGGTAACTAAACACTTTTTTCTATATATTATTTATCCAAATCTAAAGTTTTTGGTTCAAATTTTAGTTGTAATTCTACAGGGGGCAAAGTACTTTAAAAGGACGTTCAAAAGACGTCTTTTAAACGTCCCAAAGACGTCCAAAACGTCTTTCTTATGTTCTCACTAATGACATAAGAAAGACACCTTTTAAACGTTTTTCTTATGTCCTCATCTTTTAAACGTCTTTCTTATTTCCTTTTTTTTTCTTATGTCCTCACCTAAAAAAGACGTATTTTTAGCGTTCAAAAGATGTCCAAAATGTTCAAAAGATGTTCAAAACACTCCAAAAACGTTTAAAAAACCTCTTTTGTATATCCTATGCCATGGGTAAAACATGCGATTATTAAATTAAAAACAATAAAAAATTCAAAATAGCTCAATTAATTCAAAAACTACAAAAAATATTTATTTTAATCTAAAGAACTTGAAGATTATAAGAGTGCTTTTTGCTTTAATACTTTTATTATTTCAAATAAATAAGCAAATATTTACGCTTTTCAATGGCATTAACTTCTGTACAGTGTCTTTGCAAATCTTTTTTCCTACTAATGTCCATTCTCTAATCAAATCTCTAATAAAATCTTAGCCATATTTATTGTTTTGCCAATTTTACGCAAATATCCTTTGACAATTCCCCAAAATTTCTCAATGGAATGGAACTGTGTGCAAATTGATGGATTCAAGCTTTTTGGTATGAATTTGATGTCACTCTTCTTAGAATAATGACAAGAAGCAAGAATAGGCCAGAAACAATAAGGAACATCCAAGTTTAAAGTTTGACAAGCATATTGCTTGCCAAATTTTAATCTTTAAAAATGTCTCTGAACCTTTATATCCTTTGGCTCATTCTCCGTTTGATAAGCTGGGGTTATCAAATCAGATAGAGAGCTCTTGTATTGTTTTATGACCATACAAACAGTAGTTTTGCTAGATTCAGATGCCTTAGCAATTGAAATTAACGATGCAGAATGTTTCAATGACATTTTAATTAAGAGAAATATTTTTATTCGTTTGTTGATGTTTTTAATTAATACTATAACTACTTTATGTAATTATGCAAAAAAATAATTTAATAATGTGTTAGTGACAAGTTTTAAGCGAAATTTATCGTTCTAAATTAAACGATTGCATGCTTTAGTTTAATTTTAAAGATATGAATAACCTTTGATTATTAAATTACGCATTAAATATTTAACAACATAGTATCAGTATAAAAATATAACATAAAGCAATATGTGCATCATTGTAATGTTTCCATTAATAATTTACTTTTTTTAAATAAAGAATATGAAGAAATGCTAATAAAGGATAGTAATTTGTTGAGCACAAAATTGTTAAAATATTCATTTTTATTAAGTTTTAACATAACCATAACTATAAGAAAAATATTTAAAAAAATAGAAGTTCAATAAATAATTCATTCAACAAATTAGTTAAACAACAAATGAATAAAGTTTGTCTACAGTAAAAAAATAAACATACATTCTATTCCTTTAAAAAAACCTGAAGACCCGATATTTAGAAGAATATTTAATTAGAAGCCTGGTTCTAGCGTAAATATTAAAGTATTAATATATTGAGTATTGAGCAGCCTTAGCACAGTGGTTAGCACGATTGCCTCTTAAGCTAGAAATCCATGGTTCATTGCCACCTTTGGGCAAGATTTAAACAACCGCAAGAAAAGAGGCGTGAACTTCCTTTCAATTGCTCTTTAATAGTGCTCTGTGACCGTAAAGACTTCTTGTAGCACCTACAATAAAACAAAAATTAAAAAATTTCTTTATATACAGACTAATAAAAATCGTGAATAAGTTATAAATCAAAGAATCTTTTTTATTTTTGGTTTAATTTTTATAAATTAGTTTCTTTTTTTCTTTTTTTTTTTATGACTTGTATCATTTTTCATAGCCGTCATAACTACCACCCTTTAAAAAAAACAAAAAAAAACAGTAAAATAATTAGGTTAAATATATTTTTAAAAAAATGCTGTCAATTTGTCTAAAAAATTATTTTATGCATAGACAAACAAGGTGTGTGACCGCATGCCTTTCCTGGGACAGACTGCACAGGGTTTGAGTAGCTTCACTCTAAAAATTAAGGATGTTTATTATGGCAAACAAAATTATACTACATGTTTTTTGTTGTTTCATTATTTGTTCATTTTTTCTTCTTTTTTTGAAAAAACATTAGGGATTTTAAACTCAGCATTAGAGAAAAATATATTATAGCAGACATGTCCCTTAAGCAAGTACTTTAATGCATGCCATCATGCACACAAGCCATTTTTTATTTGTCACATTTAAGAGATTGAAAAAATAGAATAAACACTTATAATTTTTTGTGATTGTTATTAAAGTTATTAAAGAAAGGAAATGAACTTATTTGTTTGGACTTTTAAAATGTTAATGGATATTTAATAGCAAGAGCTTTTATTAATGGATATTTAATAGCAATACTTTTTAGGTTAAGACTTTTTTTCAGTGAGCAAATCCAGGTTTTGTGTTTTTTATAAAATCCTGACACAAATATAATAAGTGTTTGAATATCAAATTTATTTTTAATAGTGCATAAATTATAACAAATTTTGCTATAATATATTGAAAAGAATTATTTAATATAATAAACCTAATTTATCGCAAATTATTATAAGAAAATAAGTATAAATTGTTTTAATAAATTTCAATAATTTGGGTCTTGATTTTACAAAAAACTAGAAATTCGGATTTGCTCACTGGAAAAAGAATCAACCTACTTTTTAAATATATTTTTTATTTTGTTAAAAAAAAAAATTTTGTAATGTTTTAAAACAACCACAAACTTCTATAATAACAGAACTTGACATTACGCAATAAAGTGAAGGCTGGTTTATAATATTGTGTTTACATTTTCATTTTTTAACTTTAGATAAAAGTTTGCATTTGTGCTTTTTTAATAAGTTTTTTAAATTTGGTTTATAAATTAGATAGTGCAACATTTATGTTTATTCTTTCTGGTTTTTCTTTTTTTCTTTTTTTTTTCAAATTTAAGAAGAAATACGGTAATTTATTGTTTATTGTTTTCAAATAAATTGTTTTCAAAGAACATGTAACTAAAATTTAAATAAGATTGTTGTAAGTTAGATCTGTATTTTTTTCTAGCATGGGTTGCAACATTTATAGCTATTTTTGTCATTAATTTGGGCTCATTAATTGGCTTGTTTGCTGCACCTGTAATTAAAAAGAAGTGGTTTTCATTTCTTCTTTTGTTCGTAATCAGTATGGCTGTGGGAGTGTTATCAGGTGATGCAATCCTTCATCTACTGCCTCATGTAATCTAATTTTCATAAAATACTTAAATTTTGTAATTTTTTTATCTAGTTTGTTTAAATTCAACTATAACTTATCTAGTTCCATAGTAAGCTCAACAGAATTCAATTTAAAAATATATTGTTAGAGTATATTTCTTCATAATTTATCTCTATACTGTAGTTGTCTTTATTATATAATTTTTTTAACGAGCAAGTGGTTTGATTTTTGCTTTATTTATTATTTATCTATATTATATATATTTATTATCTTGTTATTATTGTTACTTTTAATGTTATTATTATATTTAATTATTATCTATGATATGTACATACAATTTATATTGTATTATAAATATTCTAAATATTATTGATACTTTATATTTATTGTTATTATTTTGTATTATTTGTTTAACAATCTTTTCTTTTTTTTTTCAAGTATTTATGTTTTTTAGGTGTCACTCCATTTACTAGTTTGTAACTATATGAGTGACACCTAACCAAATCTATTAATTTATGATGAGATTTGTAAATTTTTATTGATATGGTTGAATTAAAAAAAAATAATAATAATAATCAAATACTTAGTAGACAAGATTTAAAATATCTATGTTTATTTAAGATATATGTTCAATATGCAATATGTAATATATGTATTCATATGTAATATATGTATTCATATGTAATACATGTATTCATATGTAATACAATCAAAAATTAAATTCAAATAACCTCATACAATATTGATGAATAAATACATACATGCAGGGGTGTGGTGGCCTCTGAGGCCATGTAAGATTCCTGCATATGGGCCTTTAATCCAAGTATGGGCCTTTTAGCAATTTTTACTTAGCATTCTGAAACAACTAAATAGCATTTTTTTTAAATATGAAATTTTTTTCAATTAAGTAACTGCTAAATAAGACTATTATACAAAAACTCTTTATATTTAAGGTATTAGTGCTATTAATAGCTAATTTAATACAATTTATATTATAATAAAATAAATAAGATTACATAATAATCAAAATCTTTCATTTTTAATTTTGTGTTAATTCTTTAAACAATAAAATAAAAATCGTTTTTGGTTACAAAAATTTGGCAGCAAAGTTGCATTTTAAGGAAATCAAAACAAAAACATGATTGCTGCAGCACAGTGTTGCCATTTTTAGTTTTAAAGTTATAAACAAACCTCAACTTGTTGGTTTGTATTAAAAACTTCAACTTATTTGTGTGTATTGACAATTTATTTAAATATAGTCAGTTTTTTGGTGATATTCTAAGTATGTATATTAGGGTGTCCCAAAATGACATGAATTTTTTTAGTTTCTAACTATTTTTAGATTTTCATTTAGTTTCATATGTATTTTTATCTTTAAAAGCAAAAAAAAAAAAAAAAAAAAGCAAAAAATTTTCATATTTGACCCCCTCCCCTGCCGCTTTTTTTTTTGTGTTTTTTTTTTCTAAAAAAATGACACAAAGGACTAAAGTTGTTTTTGATAATCAACTATGTTTGCATTTTTTATAATTTTCTTGTGTAATTTTGTTTAATAAAACTTAAGCAATTATTATTTTCTAAAAAAATTCATATTACATCCTAAAACAATCCTTAATATACTTCTTTTATATATCTATTATTTATATCCAATATAATTAACTGTTATTATAATTTCAAATAGTTTTGTAATAAATAAAAATAAAAATTTATCAAAAATAAACACCTGGTTCATGACCTCCCCCCATCCTTTCTAATAATACCCTTGTCATTTTTTTCTGCCTAAATACCAAACTTTATAATTATAATTTTTAATTAAAACAAAAAACTTGATAAATACTCAATTATTAAACAAAGAAGCAAAGAAATGATTGGTATAAGTCAACAATATTAAACAAAGAAGCAAAGAAATGATTGGTATAAGTTAACAATATTAAACAAAGAAGCAAAGAAATGATTGGTATAAGTTAACAATATTAAAGCACAATAGGAATAAGTACTAAGAAATTCAAAATTTCATTTTTTTAAAATTATAACAACAAAATAACATTATTTTAAAGGTATTATAAAAAAGAGATTGTTTAAAGCATATTTTCAAAAATTAAGTTTTTGAATTGCTTGTTTATTTATGTGAAGAAGAACTTTTCGGTGGTGTTCTAATGCACATAAAAGAAATTCTTTCTGCTCATCATCTTTTGTAATAAATGTTGCATGGTCTTGAATTAGTTAAACAGCTTGTTCTGCTGTGTTGTTTACAGATTTCAGTGATTTGATATGCTCAAACATGAAATTAAAATTTGTGTTAGCTTTCCAAAACTTTGGGGATTTTACCAACCAACCTCCGTCATTTGAATATCCGAATAAATTTAGGATGTTACTTGATTTTGGTCCAATTAAATCAGTCAAACAAGTACTTTGCTTCAGAAGAGGAAATTTTTTTTTTTTAAAGTAATATCTGATGTTAATGAAAGTTTAAGTCATACCTCATTTTTAAAGTGTCTAAATGGCTCATAATTTGGAGATCTACATTCTCCAAAAACTTTTAAGTAAACAGAAGACAAAACTCTTTCAAAAATATGGTTTCAGCAGATGCACCAAAGTAACTTTTTGTTCAAGTGTTCTTCAATTGACCTTGCAGAACTATTTATCCAACCTGAATTTAATGGAATTGTGTCAAAAATCATTGGCACAAGTGTTTTTTCTAGTTTCTATGTCTTTACAGCATCTATGGTAACTGTTGCTTGACTTTGCCCAGTTGTATCAGGAATCCTGGATACACCCAACAAATTCCCTTCAGGTGCACTTGGTTTTCCTGTTACAACAATAGCTAAACGTTCCACTCATCGACCTCAGATACAGCTTTGAATCTCAGTGAATGGAAGAGTGCATGGGTGAAATGAATGTTTTCTTAAGATCATCTGAAACTTGCTGTCAAATTTTATTACCTAATCTGTTTGCTGTGCTTTTTGAGATATTTCATCTAAATTGTGGCCTAATGCTTCAGCTATAGCTAAAAAGATTCTAAATCTTTCTCTGTTGGATAGATTCAACCATCAGCCATTAAGGAAACTTTAGGATTTTCTATTACCTTGATTTTTTTTTTCTGTCTAGCAATAGTACTTTCTTCATTTTTATTATGAGTTTTGTTTTTTAAAAACGTTAAGAGAAAGGCAAAATTTTTCTTGTCTTCACTTTTAACGGACAAAACTACACACACAACTAAAGGAAAAATTTTTTTGGGACACTTTAATGTATATATATATATATATATATATATATATATATATATATATATATATATATATATATATATATATATATATATATATATATATATATATATATATATATATATATATATATATATATATATATATATATATATATATATATATATATATAGAGAGAGAGAGAGAGAGAGAGAGAGAGAGAGAGAGAGAGAGAGAGAGAGAGAGAGAGAGAGAGAGAGAGAAAGAGAGAGAGAGAGAGGCAATTCCACGGCGCAAAGTGAAATAGTAGTCAAATTTTATTCTATTTTTTGTCAACTTTTAGCGAATGAATATTGATCTAGACACATAAAAGTTTATTTAAATTATACCTTTAGCACTCAAATTAATTTATTTTAGTCATTTTATGCTTCTGAAAGTTACGGTTTTTCTTATTGTCACATGATAAAAAAGGTATCATTGTAAAATGTTATTCTAACCATGAATTTATTTGCATAATCGGAATTAAATTAGCGTGAAAATGGAGCTAACATGTTCAAATTGTTGTTGGTCAGATTTTATACTTAATAAAATATACTCTAAGAATAGCAAATGAACTTTTGCAAATTTCATGTAATGTAAGTTAACAAAAACATGATAAGTTGTTATAAAAGTTTTTTAATAATATATGCGAAAAAATATTAAATATAACATTTTTGCATTTAAAGTTTTGAATAACGATGCTAAGTTAGAACACAATTTTATTTTAAATTGTGTAACGTAAGTTAAAACTACAAACATTTTCTTAAGTTCTGGCGCTTTGTCGTTAACAAAATTAAATATGTCATTAATTAGTTATTATTTTGTTGATAAGGTTTTAACTGGAACTTTTTATATTAGGAGAATTTAGAAAAAAATATTTTATTTTTTTTAATGTTAATTAAAATTATTTATTGCTTTTTTTTTTTGTTTAAGTATTCTTACTTTATTCGACATAAATACACATAAATAAATAAAAATAAGAATTATATAAATATTTGTATTTAGACAATTAAAAAAACAGATTTATTTGCCATTTTCCTAATATAAAAAAAATCAGAATTTTTTTTGTTTTTGTTTTAGTAAAACAAATCTTTTGTAAATGGTATTACGAGTCATCCATAAAGCGTGTCACCCTATATTTATCAATTTTTAACCCCTTCCCTCCTGTCATAAACGATCACATATACCAGAATCCATCTCCCTTCTAAACTGTGATAGCAGTTTTTCTTCAAAAATATTTCGAAAGATTTAAATGTAAATATTTTGCAGCATTTAAAAAATCAACCTAATGAAAACATGGCAATACGCATAAATGTAAGGAGTGTAAGTAAAAACTTCAAAAAACTAAAGATTTTTATATTTAAACAACTCAAATTTGTATTAAAAAAGGTGTAATACTAAAATAATTTTTTAAAGTTGCTCTTGGTCTAACTCGAAATAATAGAAGTAAAAATCCACAATAATAATCGCAAGGTAACGTAAGTTAGATACATAGTATCAAAAAGTATGATAAAAATTTTTATATTTTTTAAATTTTGGCATAGAATTCATTACATCTTGTAAAAGTTTCTAATATAAACTGCTTTACTGATTCGCAGAAATCTAACCTAAAAGTTGAAGCAATTTTTTTACCTAGCCTTTTTTTTACCTAGCCTTTTTTTTACCTAGCCTTTTTTTTACCTACCTTTTTTACCTTTTTACCTAAAAATTACATTTAAATTTTGGCATAGAATTCAATACATCTTGTAAAAGTTTCTAATATAAACTGCTTTACTGATTCGCAGAAATCTGACCTAAAAGTTGAAGCAATTTTTTTACCTAGCTTTCCGTGTAACGTAAGTTAAGTGGTATTTTTAGTAATAAGTTCGTCCTTATTCAGCTAGACTCAAAATTTTTTAGCTTATTTTATTCTTTAGACTAACAGCTTTCATACAAAATAGCTAAAAGTTTAATTTACTGTTTTAATAGGCAAATATTTGATAAAGTTGTTGCACGTGTAACGTAAGTTAAAAATGGAATTGCCCATATATATATATATATATATATATATATATATATATATATATATATATATATATATATATATATATATATATATATATATATATATATATATATATATATATATATATATATATATATATATATATATATATATATATATATATATATATATATATATATTTGTTATTTACCTCCTCAAGGCTGAGAAGGCCACTACAGACGAGGAGGCTACTTAATAGTGGTTATAACCCTCTCTCAACTCTATAACTCCGAAACACGAACCATGACGAACAAAGCTGCTGCACGGAGAAACAAGTTGAGCGCGGTACTACCAGAGACATTGTGGGTATATATATATATATATATATATATATATATATATATATATATATATATATGTACATGGTGGGTATTGATATATATATATATATATATATATATATATATATATATATATATATATATATATATATATTATATATATATAAATGTATATATATATATATATATATATATATATATATATATATATATATATATATATATATATATATATATATATATATATATATATATAATAGTATATATATATATATATATATTATTATATATATATATGTATATATATATATATATATATATATATATATATATATATATATATATATATATATATGTATATATATATAATATATATATATATATATATATATATATATATATATATATATATATATATGTATATATATATATATATATATATATATATATATATGTATATATATATATATATATATATAATATATATATATATATATATATGTATATATATATATATGTATATATATATATATATATGTATACATATATATATATATATATATATATATATATATATATATATATATATATATATATATATATATATATATATATATATATATATATATATATATATATATATATATACATATAAATATATATATATATATATATATATATATATCAAATTTGGTGCTGAAACTGAAATTTCGGCAAATATTTTACCATAACCAATACCGAAATTTTGGCTAGTCAAAATTTATTTTATTAGAAAAATTTATTTAAATATGCAATTTTGCATTAGTTGTTTTTTTATACTCGTATTAGGTAAAAATTAATTACACGTGTATCCCAAATTAAGATTTAATACGTAAGTTGGCGATATAAGGTATAGCAAATTTAACAACTGGGCAATTCCATGTAAAGGCATCCAATTTTTTTATAAAATGCAACCCTAAGTCTTAGATTTTGCTGATTTTTACACCACTCAAAGATTTTAATAAGTTATGAACATTTCCAAAATTTCATCATCTAATTCCAAACGGTTTTAAAGATATGGCTCTTCAAACTTTGCCTTGAACCAACAAAAATCTGCCATTTAAAAAAATGGTTTTGGTCATTGTTTCTGTTCTATGTGCAATTGAAATATTTAAAACTATTTAAAAATAAACATAACACCTGTAATTTTGGCCATTATCACAATTTTATTGGGTTTAATTTACAATTTTATTTACAAAGTTTAATTACAAAAATGCTGTTGTAGCTCGATTTTTTTTACTTTTATTTTTTTTTGATGTTGTTTTTAATAGTTTAGTTATAGTTATTACAAAGAATTGGAGAGTGGTCTTTTTTTAAATTAAAAAAAATGGTCAAGTTTGCTTAAATTTGATACACAGCAGTTGATGTTTAATAATTTTCAAAAAGTATTTTAAGTTTTCAAAAACTTCAGGTATAATGCCAGCAAGGCATAAAAACAATAAAATCCAAGCTATTAAATCTTGTATTTTTTTTCTTTTTGCAGATCATAAGTCAATCAACATATTTAGAACTTTTGGACACCGAGGCCAGGAAAAAATAGATATAAAGCTGAGTCCCCTTTGGAATCCGCATCCCTGATTTTACTTGTTGTGAACAAAAAAACTGATCTCAAACTAAAAACAAAAAATAATTTTTATTATTTTCTAATTTCTGAGATCATTCAGGTGATAAAGATTACAAAATATAAACTCACTTATAGAATTAAAAACAAAATTTCCTACCCTCCTGTTCATTAATACCCCATTCCTCCTCCCTCCCCCTTCTTATCTCCTCTCCTTCCATCTTCTTGTCTCCCCTAATTTATTACACGTAAATAAAAACTTGATTTGTATATTGATTGCAAGAGTTTAACAAGTTTATAAGTCTAAATTTTTTTTGATTATTTGAAGTGTGCTTTATAATCATTTCTCTTCCTTTATTTACAACTTTCTCCACAACTCTAAAAACAATTAAAAAAGGTAGCGCACTATTAGAAACATCACCTTCTGAATTACCAATAACACTTACTACTATTGCAGTGCATTGCCTAACTGGAAGTCCCTTGGTTATTGCTGTGAGAACTATTTTCTTTAAAATAATTTTAGGTAAAAAACAAATGTAGATTGTTTATATCTGTTATGATATTCCTGTGATTATTACATTATGACTATGAATTAGGTTTTAGGCTCAATTTTATAAACTATTAAATCCTAAATTAAATTAAATAATAAATGCTCCATCATATAAAACACATTGTGGCACATATAATCTAGAAAGTGATATTTTCTTTCTTTCTATAAGTAAGTTTATATTTTCTGATTTTTTTTTTTTTTTTTTAAGACCTAAATGGATCATAAAAATGAGAAAATAATAACTGAAATTTTTTTATTAGATTTGGGATCAGTTTCTTTGTTCGTAAAAAGTA